>JAUUTY010000802.1:0-180531 GCA_030979885.1 Lolium multiflorum | reverse complement strand
CATATAATGATAATATCTTGTCGCTCCCGATAGGAGTACATGTCGAGTTATATATAACTCAAAGATGTACGACGATCATTATTCGTCTTATATATATTTTGTCCTTATCAATCTCTTCCTCTACATATTTTATCGGGTGCGCGACCAGCACTCCGATGGGAGTAGCCCCCGAGGCTACAGTCAAGTATTTATATTTGGCTGTAGGCTCAACTTACATTGTTCCTTCACTCTATATTTTGAAATCATGACTTCTACTCATCCTTCATTTTATCGAGTGCGCGACCAGCGCTCCGGATGGGAGTAGCCCCCGAGGCTACAGTCGAGTATTTATACTTGGTTGTAGGCTCAACTGTCCTTTCCTTTCAACAACCCTATATTGATGTCTTCATACTATCCTCTTATCAGAAGTTCGAGTAACGCTTCTGATAAGAGTAGCCTCCGAGCATTTTGAACAAATACTTGTATTTAATCAAAGGCTCCCGAAGTTATTTTGTCTATACCAGCAGTATTCCTCTATCGCCATTTTCCAAAGAAGTCCAGTCGAAATTTCCCTTTCAATGACATCAGCTCTGACGACGGCCACGAACGTTGTATTGGGAAGGCGCGGGTTCTGTCATATCACTGACCTGTGGGTTCCAAATGCTTCGCCGCTTGACACGTCACGCAAGTGGGGGGACACACGTCCTCCGCTTTTTCCGGCACGCGCGTTGTAACGCCTGTCCAGTAACTTCACGGTAAAAAGACCTTTGTGCCCCTGTGGACACGTGTAAAGCATCAAATCCATTTCCTTTCCATCTAACGGTGCGACGGATCGATTCTCTTCTATAAATAATCTCCTTCTTCATCATTCTTCCCCTTCGCTGCGCCGTTCAAATCCCCTATCTCTCCTCCTTCGCTATTGCCATCCTCAAGCTATGCACGCTTGCGCCGCCAAACACTCTCCTCCGCAAAAACACACTCCATGCCTCTGCGCGCGAGGTTGACCAAAGACTCCGCCGCTGGAACCGACGCTGCCATGGAGGATGTGGAGATCTGCGGATAGGAAAGATCCAAGCTCACCAACCAGGACAAGAAGAGCCTCAAGAAGTTGGGCCTATTGAAGAGGAAGGACTCCCTCATCTTCCCCGGCTACGAGAGCGCTCCAAACCCCCCGATTGGGTACCGGGTAACCTTCGTTGACCATCTCATCCACGGTCTTTCCACCCCTGTCCATGAATTTCTTCGTGGACTTCTTTCTGTTTATGGGATTCAGCTGCATCACCTAACCCCAAACTCCATCCTCCACATCTCTCTCTTTATCACCCTCTGTGAATGCTTCCTTGGGACCCATCCTCATTGGGGCCTGTGGAAGCGTATTTTCTATCTCCGGCGCAACAACTCCCGCAGTGTCGTCTACAATGTAGGTGGCGCTTGCATCTGCGTTCGTCCCGATGTGGACTACTTTGATGTCAAGTTCTCCGACTCCGTCCAAGGATGGCGCAAGAGGTGGATGTACATCAAGGACGAAACTGTCGGCAGCCAGGAGTACGACATTGCTCCTTTCAACGGTGCCGCAGAAATCCTCAGACGCTGGTCCTGGGATGCTGAAGCCTCTGCCGAGGAAAAAGCGGCAACCGGCGCTCTAATGAAGCGTATCCACCAGCTCCAAAACACCCGCGGTGAAGAACTGTCGGGTGTCCAAATTACTGCATACTTCCTTAGGATTTGGGTGCAGCCTCTACAGGCTCGCAAAAACCTTTCTACAAAGGACCTAGAGAAGCTCATTCGACGCTTTTCTTCGTTAAGCAAAAAGGAAGAGGTTCCGACCTCTTGTCGCGTGGAGCCATATAGTGGCACCCACGCCCTTCCCGAAGTAAGTATCTTTTCCTTCGATTTGTATTTTTATTTGTCGACTGCTTCTTCATTTGTCTTGTGCATTTAGCTTCAACTTTCTTTTGCAGAACCACCAAATCTTATCTTCTCTTCCCCTTCCTGAGGGTGGAGAAGTGGATGAGCGAGTCATTATTGTGACGACTCGCAAGAATATGCTCACCTCGAGAGTGAAGTCGCCGCATCGACCAAATCCGCGGCTTCCTCCGAGAAAGGAACCGACTCAGAACCTTCTGAGTCTGGCCGCACTACTTCCCCTCCTCCCGCTGTTTCTCCACGGAACAAAAGGAAGAGGGATGACTGCGAAGATTCCGGCACCTCTAAACCCGCTGGGTCAGATGCCGATGAAAAATCGCCTGAAGAGGAGGGCACCTTCTGCCCTTATGAGGACGCTGGCTCTGTCAGCTCGTAAGCTTCTTGTACTTTTATTGTGTGCACAGCTCTGTTTCTTCGTCATGCTTATTTTTCTATCGTTGCAGTTCTGAAGAAGGGGAAGAAGAAGGACCCATGATTCTTGGCACGGCTCCGACGAGTACGTCCAACACCGTAGTTCTTTCCGAAGAAAATCGCATTGCCGCCGATTCTTCGCCTCCTCCTTAGCAAATCATGAATACGTCGACTCCACCGTCCAGCCCCCGAGCGCCTTCTCTGAAAAGAATCAAGACTGGGGCTGGCGATGAACAGACGCTTATCATGGGGAGTCCCTCGACTCCTATGTTGAATGATGTAATTCTCTCCAGTATTCTATTTTTGCTGCATCTTGACGTATTTTTCCTTTTTGTCTCGAACTTTTACTTCTCCTTGCTCGAATGTTTTCTCTTCTAAGTTTCTTTTGCGACACTATTTTTTGACAGCCGTTGATGGATCAGTTCATCCGCCTTGGCTCCCAATCTATTGGGTTCCGCAACGAGGCCGATACTTTGAAAGGTAATTTTTGAATAACTCGCTTTTTCAACATACTCCCTTTCTTTTGACCCATGAATAACGACTCTTTACCTTGTTGATTTTAACCAGCCTCTCTGCAGCAAGCCGAAGAACGCGCTGAAGCACTCGAAGCTAAGCTGAAACTTAGCGAAGAGGCTCGCGAGAAAGCCGAAGCCGAGGCTGCTTCTGTCGAAGACCTTCACCAGCGCCTCGCCAAAGCAGGAACTGCGTTGAGCGACAAGATCGCTAAACAAATGACGCGCGAGCAAGGCATAATAGATCGGCTTGAGGCCCAAAGTCGACGTTTTTCCGTAAGTTATTTTTGTCATCCAGAAACTTGTCTTGATTTGGTTCTGTGTGTTGATAAACTTGTGCTTTGTTGCAGCAGGAAGGAATGATGAAGGCTTCAAACTGCTAGCACCTAAGGATGATCATCTTCTCGAGGCTCTCTCCATCCTTGAGCTGCAGGGCGATCTGGTGCGCACCAATCTTTCCAATTCAAGGGCTTCCTTCACGCGCCTCTTCCCTCATTTTTTTCCCCAAGCAAACCGAGCCAGAGATCTTCGCCGACCTCGTCAAGCGCTTCCTTCCCAATGAAGTTCTTGCTCTGGCCTATCGACAAGAGAATCTGAAGATTGGCGTTGAAGGAACCATTGCTCTGGTCGCTAACAGCGGTCAACAAGTCATCTGGGCCAAGGCTAGAGATGTCGGGAAGATCAACAAGGATAAGTGGAAGGCGCTGGTGAAGGATGCCAAGCTGCACTCGAAGAAGATCATCGCCTTCTTCACGCTGAAGCCTACTGGTTCCACCAGTACTGCCAAGACGGAGGTCAAGTAGACCATCTTGTCACTATGTTTTTTTCATTTTTTCTCTTCTTTTGATGTTTTCGCCTTAGTTATGATTTGCGACAGCTTACTATCGGCTTACTAGGAGCGGACGTTTGTAATCAATCATGTAAATATCATGATGATTAATGAAATGCCATTTTACCAAATGATTGATGTCGATATTTTTCTTTCCAGTTGGTTTTTGACAACTATTCCGCGGCACCTGGTCCCTTAGATGCTTCACCTGCTGTATCTCACTCGAGGAAAACTTCTGTCGACGATTTTGTTGAAGATTCTTCAAATGTCGATCTTTTGCAAGAGTTGAATGAACTTCGACAGCAACTTCAATCGATGAAGAAGCAAAATATTGTTGTGATGGACCAGTCCCGAAAATCCTTGGATCGTGAGCGGGCTGCCCTTCAGCAAGCGCAGGAAGCTCTTAAGCTGAAAGATGATGTTGTTGCCAAGGCTTCGCGTGCGTCCGAACGCAAAAATTACATGCTTTGCCTTATAACCGATGCTGGTCAGGATATGTCGGGTACGTGTCATTGGTATTGTTCTCCTCATTCCTCGCGCTCCATCTTACTCTTGTTCTGACTTTCTTGCTACGTACGTATCAGGTTCATTTGTCGACAGTGCTGCTGAAGATCAACGCGTAAATGCTCGAGTCGAGGTTCTTCACCGACTATCCCAACAAAGCGGCAGCGCCTTTTGGGCAGACATGACCCGCAGTCACCAAATTGCGCGGTTCCAAGACCGCACTTCCTAGGTTCGAGACTTTTTGCACTCTTGACCAATATCTTGGCCATGATATACAAGGCGATGTTTCCTCGAAATCCTCAACCCACGGGTCTTCCTCAATTGATGGACAAATTCAAGAGCATGGACCAGATTCATCATTTTGTGAAGGTTCAATTGGTAGCTGGCGCTAGGTTTGTCTTGATTATGTTGAAAATTTTCTACCCGAAGATGAGCCTGAGCAACATTGTTAATATCTGCCATGCTAAAGTGAGGGAAAAAAGAAGGAACATCGACAAGATCAACGCGAAGATAACACCCACAGCTGAAGAAATGGTTGATGATCTTTTGCGGATGGATGCTGATTTCTTCCGAGAGCATCATTATGCTGACCCCTTGGATGTTCCCGCTGGAGCCGGGAGAATAAGCATTGATAGCTCGATATAAGTCCCCATCTACTTTCTGTTGTCGCATTATAACTGTAATAAATCTGTATGTTGCAAGAGTTACATATATATTATATATAAAGTAGAACTTATGTAAAGTTAAGACGATGCATATTTTTCCTGAATTTTTTAATGACCCCCTGTGTTGTAGTTGTATTTTCTCCAAAGCTCTATATTTTGCGGCATCGAATATATTGAGAATTTTATCGGGTGAAAGCCCCCGAGTCTGTTTTGCGAGAGAATATATGATCAATATTTTTATTTCAATCATACTATATTGCATCTTCGCAAGCCCGCCTCATTAAAAACCTTTCAGCCCCACTTGGTGTCCTGAAAGGAAAAGAGTGCGTCTAAAAACTTGCGAGCTATTTAGATACATTATATTTTTACAAAGGCTTTGTCTCGTGATCGTCTAGGCGTAGAAACGGCGTAGCTGTGCTACGTTCCACGGGTTTCCTTATTCAACGCCTGATTTCTTGTCCTACAGCCTGTAAGCTTCCCCTGGGATAACTTCTGTAACAATATATGGGCCTATCCATGGGGACTCGAACTTTTCGTGGTTGTCCTGGGTGTGCCGAAGAACCAAGTCGCCAAATTGAAAAGTCTTGGCCGTAAACGTCGACTGTGGTAATTTTTCGGGTTTTTGTTGTTGTTCCCTCGGCAGTACCTCATCCCTTGCTTCATCGAGTGCGTCCACATCATCTTCCATTGCCTTCCTTGAAGTTTATTCGTCATATTCTGCAACTCTCGGTGAATTATGCTCTATTTCTATCGGAGCACCGCCTCAGATCCATGGACCAGAAAACGGAGTTTCTTACGTTGCTGTATTGGGCGTTGTTCGTATGCTCCAGAGCACACTTGGTAACTCCTCGGCCCAAGCACTTCGAGCTTTTTCTAGTGGTGTTAGCAGGCGTTTCTTGATGCCGTTAGATGACGCTGTTTGCTTTTTCAACTTGGCCATTGGTTTGCGGGTGTGCCACCGATGCGAAGTGTAGTTTTATTCCTACTGCTTACAGTATGCCTTGAACTCTTTCGAGGTGAAGTTGCTACCATTGTCCGTGATGATGCTGTTTGGAACCCCGAATCGAAAAACTATGCCTTTGATAAAACTCACCACTGACGCTGCATCTGCCGAAGTTACCGGTACTACTTCAATCCACTTGGTGAACTTGTTAAAACTACAGCATATATGTATCCTCCTGGCCAGGCCTTGTGTAGCTTTCCCACCATGTCGAGCCCCCATTGTGCAAAAGGCCAGGACAATGGTATTGGCATCAGCTCTGCTGCCGGGGAATGAAGTTTTGCATCGAATCTTTGGCACGCATTGCAACGTGCGAACAATGTCTTTCGCATCCTCTATTGCTATTAGCCAATAAAATCCTGCTCTGAAAACTTTGGCTGCTATTGCTCGGCTGCTCGCGTGGTGGCCACATACTCCTTCGTGCACGTCATTCAATATGACTCGTCCTTCTTCGGGTGTTACACACCTTTGCAGTACTCTCGAGATACTTCGTTTGTACAATTCCCCTTTAACAACAGTGAAGGCCTTGGATCGTCGGATGACCCGCCTCTCTTCAACCGGATCGCCAGGTATCTCCTTTCTCGTAATATATGCCACACAAACCTGCATCCAAGGAACTTGTATCACCATAACTTCGTGTTGGTCCTCTTCATCTTCTGATATGTTTGCCTCTGCCTCTGCTGCAGCACCCGAGTCTTTCTTTGGTTTATCCTTCTTCTTCTGCTGCTTCATCGTTTTCTTTGGCTTGGTAGATCTTTCACTTATTTCTTCCCAAAACACGCCAGGTGGTATTGGCAGGCACTGCGACCCGATGTTTGCCAAAACGTTGGCTTCATCGTTGTTGAATCTGCTGATATGATTATCGAGTTCATTGTATAATTCCTTGTATGCTATCATGCTGTCATTGACTACGTTGCACTTGTTCATCACTTGTTGAGCTACTAACTGGGAGTTGCCGAAGATTTTTAGGCGAGTTGCACCACACGCCTTTGCCATCTATATCCCATGTATAAGTGCTTCATATTCTGCTTCATTATTGGACGCGTTAGGGAACGTCATCCGCAGTATGTACTTCATCTTGTCTCCTTGGGGTGATACGAGTATCACGCCTGCTCCATCTCCCTCCAATATCTTGAACCCGTCGAAATTTATAGCCCAAGTACTCCATAAATCTGGGGGTCCCGTATTTTGCAACTCCATCCACTCCGTGATGAAGTCTGACAGAATCTGCGACTTTATTGCCTTTCTCTTTTCATAAGTGATGTCTCGGGGAGAGAGCTCTATTCCCCAAAGGGAGACACGCCCCGTAGCTTCTAGATTGTTCAGGATATTGGAGAGAGGTGCTTCGTTGACGACTACTATCGGATGTGCCGAAAAGTAGTGCCGCAGTTTTCTTGTCGTTGTGAACACGCCATATGCTAACTTCTGATACTGCGGGTACCGTTGCTTTGATGGTGATAAAACCTCGCTGATGAAGTATACTGGCCGCTGAACTCCATGGATTTTTCCTTCTTCTTCCCGTTCCACCACAAGGACCGTGCTGACCACTTGAGGTGTGGCCGCGATATACAACAGGAGAGGTTCCTTTTCTCTTGGAGCCACTAGTATTGGGGGTGTCAAAATTGTGCGCTTGAGATCTTCGAAAGCTCTATCTGCTTCCTCATTCCACTCGAACTTTTCCCCTTGTTTGAACAGCGCATAAAATGGCAACGCTTTTTCTCCTAATCTGGCGACGAATTTGCTTGAAGCAGCGACTCGCCCAGTTAGCTGTTGTATTTCCTTTAGCTTAGTTGGTCTCCTCATTGTTATGATGGCTTGAATTTTCTCCGGGTTGGCCTCGATTCCTCTTGCTGATACCAAGTATCCGAGGAGTTCTCCCGCAGGAACATCAAAGGAACATTTCGTCGGGTTCAGCTTGAGGCAGAACTTCTCGAGGTTGTCAAAGGTCTCCTTGAGATCGTCAATCAGAGACGCACTATGTTTTGTTGTTATGATGACATCGTCAATGTATACTTGGATGTTTTTTCCAATTTGCGTGGCGAGGCACTTCTGCATCATCCGCTGGTAAGTAGCTCCCGCGTTTTTCAACCCGAAGGGCATTGTCCAGTAACAAAACACGCCATAAGGGATTATGAAAGCTGTTTTGACTTCGTCTTCTACTTTTAAGCGGATCTGGTTGTAACCAGAATACGTGTCTAGGAAGGAAAGACGTTCGCAGCCTGCCGTGGAGTCAATAATTTGATTGATCCTCGGGAGGGGAAAATGATCCTTTGGACAATGTTTATTGAGACACGTGAAGTCGACGCACATGCGAAGGACCTCCGTTTTTTCTTTGGGACCAGCACTGGATTGGCGACCCATGTGGCCTCGGTGTGTAGCTCCTTGATGAAGTTTGTCTCTCTGAGTCGATTAATCTCAGATAGCATTGCTTTGCGGTTTGGCTCGGAGAAACACCGCAAAGGTTGTCGGATGGGTCTGGCTCGTGGATCCAGATTAAGGGGTGCTCAACAAGTTCCATTGCGTCGATGTGTACCAGAAAATATTTCCATTGTGTAGTCTTCCACGGTGCTCCCTGGTCCGCTCCGTTAGATTGAAATCGTGCGTCCCAGATTCACCCGCGGTAACGTCCAAAACTCTGGAGGTTCTTTTCTGTTCTCTTTTCCATTTTTCTTCGCTTTAGCCGTTTCACTACCGCGAGAGACGAGTTCTTCCCCATTTTCTTCGTTTCTCTTCTCTTCCCCCGTCAAATCCGCTCCTGGTCTCCACCGCCGAATCACGCTCGTCGGCGGTGAGCTGTCTGACCGAATCCGCGCAGGAGCATCTGTGGTCGGTTGTAGCAGCCGTGTAGCAGCTTGGTCGGCACGGAGAAGCAGATCGAGGCGTTCAAGTGTGGCGCGGCGCTTGGAGGTTTCCTTCGGCTGCACAGAATGCCAATAATCTGTGATCTTTCCTGGCCGAAAACGGCCCTAAACTGACGTGGACCGGAGATAAATACAGTAAACCAACTAACCAAGTGCACAATTTTCGTAATTCTCAAAAAAAAAGTGCACAATTTTCGTCCCGTCCCTAAAAATCTCGGAATCGAGATATATCTTGTTTTTGGAGGGCGACGCAAATGGACCATTTGCCCATGTGCGGACAAAAAACGTCGGTTTGCGTCTGTATGGACAAAAAACGCGCTCCAGCGGCTAGACGTAAAATAACCGCAACGTCCGTTCTGACGGCCCTAAACACAGATCAAATATGCCGCACATACATTTGATCTGGATGCCCCCTCTCTCTCTCTCCTCCTTTAATGCAGGGCAAGCCCATGTGATAGCCACTCAATCTTTCTCTCTTTCCTCCCTAATCAATGGTAGGCCCTTGCAGTCAAAGAAATGGGCACTGCCGCTGGAGATGGTGCAGACGCATACGGACATGCGACCATTTTTTGTGTCCGTGCCCGACGCAAACAGACACAAATCGTGTCCAAAATACGACGGGCCGCTGGAGATGCCCTAATACACGCAGGGCCTAAGTCTACAACACAAATCCGAGCGGAGGAATTGTCGACCCCACTCCCGCCGACGAGCCAGAGGCCCATGGGGGTTCCTCTCGGTTCACCCGTTTGTGTGGAGAGAAACGAGAGAGAAGGGAAGGACCGCCGTATGATGACCGTTCTTGTTTGTGCTAGAACAGAATTTTCTGAAAAATGCAGTGCAGTGTTGCAACTAGGTGCTCCTATTATGTTTCCTGTTTCCTCCTCCCTCCCCCGCGTGGCGAGGGGGAAACCCTAGATAGCAGCCTCCACCAGCCCCCACCCCTCCTTCCTCCTCCCGCCGCCGCCATGGGACGTGGTCGGGCTCTGCTTGCTCGTTATCGGCGCACTGGGACCTGCTCGTCCCCTGGCGTGGTCGATCGGTGCGGGAAGGATCCTCCCCGGATGGGCGTGGTGCGTTCGCCGGGCACCACGGCATGCTGGCTGTTGGATGTGCAAAAGCATGAGCGGCACGCCTGGTGTCGTGAGCGGCGGCACGCCTAGGGCATCGGCGGCGCAGCGGACGGCGACCTGGGCACCGGTCTGGGCGGCGTCCTGGTGATGGTGGTGGTGGCCGCTGGCGGCGGGCCATGCCGGCGGTAGAGGTCCAAGGTGGGACAGACCAGATGGGTGTAAGCCCTAGGTTGGTCTTCTCCTTTCCCTCTCCATGATCTTGGTTGTCGCCGGTGGAGGGTCAGCCGGTTGCAAGGCGTCTCGCTGCGTTGCCTCGGCCGGCCTGGGATGGTCGGCGACGCTGGGCCAGACCTGGATAATGGTGGCGGTCCTCGGGTCTCTCTTATGCAAAGATGAAGACTTACCTGAGGCCTATCCGTCTTGATCTGGCAGGAGTGATGAGTTTCGGAAAGCTCCGCCGACGAATGGAACAGTGCATCTGTTTTCCTGGAGTTTGCTGGATCGGGTGGCATTCGGTCGTGCGCACCCATGCTTTTATTCCGACCGTTTGATTAAGGAGGAAGCGACGCGAAGCTTTGTTATGTGTTGCCACCAATGACATTCTGGTACATGATGAAATCAGAGGCGGGGAATATCATGAAGGCCGGATTGGAGGACTAGCAATGGAGGTTCGAGTCTCTGTATTATTAAGGGGCTTGCTTGGTGTACAGAGTTTCGCAGTAGCAATATGCAAGTGGGGGTGGCAACATAGGTGAAATTCGGTGTCCTTACCTTTCAGGGTGAAAATTCAAGGTCTGGCCTTAACTAGTTGTGCCTGAAAATGGCCTTGTGGAAGGCATTGTTTTGAGAGCGGGGATTATCTTCAGGGTAAAAACCTAATATCTTTTGATTGGGCGACGACGACACTTGTGCACTGTTTTCTTCTTGAAGGCGTTGCTTTTTGGAGAGTCTGGAGTTCAGGTGTTGTCATGGTGGTGGATGTATTGTTGCTGCTACGTCTAGAACACCGTAGCGCGACTTTTTATTTTTTAGTTTTATTTTTTATTTTTTTGGCTAGGTGCATCCATACTATCATTATGGTATTGGCGTAGTTGCAGAGGCTGGGTGTAATTAGTATCTTCTTAATATTACTATATTCCCTTTATCAAAAAAAAGTGTTGCAACTGTTGATGAGTTATGTAGAGAGGGAGATATGCTTTGTTGGCTCCACCGAAATTAATTTAAGTTGGAAGGATGGCTGTGAACTTTTGATGTGTTTGCATGTAACAAAAAATCTAAGTTTTGGAACTGAAACTTGTCAATCTTGCTGAAATCATGTTGTGTTTTCACTATAATGTTACTCTGGTTGATGAAAATCAGTCGGTATACTACTTGTCTCTGTCTGAACTGGTGACGAATCTGACCATGGTACAGCAAATTTAAGATAAGACTATCTGAACCAGGCACAAAAGATAAATGCACTCTAGATACCTAGCCTGCAACAAACAGAGAGGAGGACACTAGGTGCTCACGCTCGGCATAGATGTCTGCCGTGATCCCCTACATGCACAACTCCACTCTGACTCATACTCTGGCTACCTAGCATCTAAAACTGCAGCCCAATCATGAATTCAATACAAAGAACTACTAGAAGAGAAGTGCTAGCCGGAGCTGAGGTGGACACCAACGGCGACCATGAAGATGGCGCAGAAGCCAAAGAAGATGACGGTGTGGACGAAGATGGCGAGGTAGCTGGTGCGCATGCTGTGGAACTCTGCGACGCGGCGGTCGTTCCCTGGGATCTGGCAGAGCAGGCCTGGCGTGAGCACCACGAAGAAGAGCACCGCGATCAGCACCGGACCCCAGTCACCCGACCCCATGGCTCGGCTGTTACCTTCCTCGGTGAGAGCTTCAGCAAGCAGCTGGCCTCTATAAATAGGACGACAATGATGGTGACTACAGATTATGTCTGCCGTGCCGTGCCGTTCATGGCCGGCCGGCATGAAATTGTCAGTAGCAGTGGAAGGGAAGACTGAGTGTAGTAAGTGGACCTGGACAACAAAACGCATCCATCACAGCTTCGGAGGCTACAAGGCTGCATCTCCATGTTACCAGGCAAGTTAATTTGGGAGGGTCACTTGTTCTTCTCATCATCTTGGCTTGTGTGCTACTCCTACTGAATATGTTTTGACCGGCCTATGCCTGTGTGTGCAGATTACATGTCACCGTGAGAAGCTTGATGTTGACCAACAAGATGCAGCCCGCCTGCTAACTTCTCACCAGTGGCAGGCTATAGCAACCAAGTACACTACAGTACTAGCTAGGTAGAGTACCCAGTGACAGATGCAGTCAATGAAATCCAAGTTCAGTTACTCACTGCACGAATTTACGCCTAAAGCAAATCTATACAATTAAAGACTCACAAACGAAGAGCTGACGGGCCATTGAATGGGCCAGCCTGTGATACCGAGAGAAACTTAGAGCATCCCCACTCGTTGGCACTCCCCACGTCCAAATCCGGCGATATTGTCGTCCGGATTGGACGAAAATTTGACCTGGGGAGGCCCATCTTCCCAGCCGCGAGCCCAGGATGGATGTAACGGTTGTTGGTAGGGGAGCATTCGCACCCGGGAGCCTAATTGAATTTAAATATAAGCGAGTTCATACATAAATAGGCTGAATTCAAATATATATTCGGCTCGGCGAAACTAAACTAAACTTAAACTAAATAGCGGCCTACTACATGCCGAAATGGTGGTAGAAGGACGTGTAGTCTCGTCGTCGTCGTCGTCGCTCGAGCCGGCGTTGTCCTGGGGCGGCGGAGCCTCGTACCAGCGGCTCGTGCCCTGGCCAGCGTCGCCGGTGCGTGGCGGCGAGCACATTTTCGAGGGTGCGGTCAGGCACGCTCCACCATCGGCGGCGGCTGGCGGCGTTATTCCTTGCCGGAGGAGGAGGAGGGCCGTCGTGCCGGGTTTCGCGTTCATACCTGCGCCGGAAGAACGCGATCCACGATTCGAGGTTCTCGGGGTAGAAACGCGGATCCGCCTGCTAAATCAACGAGAGTGGCGACACCTGTGTCCTTGCCGTTTAGTCGCCCCGTTGGTGGCGGCGGGATCGGCACGCCGCTGCGCTCCAGCCTCCATCCCCGGTGCGCGCGGAGTCGGCGGCGCCGGGTAGCCCACGCGTGGAGGAGCGTCCCTCCCATTGGTGGAGAGAGCGGCGGCCAAAGCCGTTGGCCGCACCGTCGTTCGCCATTGCTACCTCTTCGAGTTCGGGGGAGATTTGGTGGAATGCGAGAGAAAGGAGAGGTGAATGCGAGGCAGACGCGGTAGTTCGGCGATAAATAGAGGTAGGCCGCGTGTGAAAACGACGACATTAACTCGCGCGTGGAAGCTACGCGGCAGGCGAATACCGGCGGCAGGCTTTACAGCGCGCGGAAGACGATGCGATGAGGACGGCGATCGTGGTCTCTCACCGACAAGTTGGGGCCACCAAACGCGCGGAAGTTTCCTCGATGTTTGGCGCTTTCGTTTCGTCCGGAGTCCCGACCGCTCCCCCAGGGCGGGAATGGTGTGGGATCGCCGGATGAATTTAGGCCATCCGGGGGAAAACGAGAACCGGGGCGCGGCGACGAGGGCCGTCCGGATTGGAAAAACGTCCATCGGGGGCCTAGTCGGGGAGACGAGTGGAGATGCTCTTAGGGCATCTCCAAAACTTAGGGCATCTCCAACGCGGCGACCCATCCCGCGCCCGCGCATCCGGATGGGTCCAACCGGACAAAAACGGGGCCTAACGCGGCCACACATTGTAAATGCGGATGGCCGCGGGTGTCCGGACGACCCAAACTCGGTCCAAATCTGGGCTAGGTTTGCGTGGCCGCGGATGGCACGTGGCGTCCTCACGTGTCCGCCTGGTCCACGTGGCTGGCCCAGCTGTCGGTGCCCCAGTCCTATTAAATGTGGACTGGGGGTGGGGGACTGTCCCTATCCAGTCCCCACTCTCCACTCCGGCCGCACGAGCTTCCGCGTCGCCATGGCCCCGAAGCGGGAGTTCCAGCCGTCCGCCAACGACCACGAGGCCGGCAGCAGCCGGCAAATCGCGCCGACAACGTTCGAGATGGGGCCGCCGGCACCTCCCATCCGCGAAAGGATCTACGTCACCGTAGCGGTGGCGCAGATGTTCTGGGATGCCGGCGTCCCAATGCCGTGGGGGGACGTGCACCTCCCCCACGGCCGGCACCTGAGCCCAGATCGGGTTCGGTGCCGCGATGCTCGGCCGCGCCCGCATCGTGGAGATCCGGAGGCGCCGCGCGCAGCTGCCAGCGGACCTCCGGGAGCACCCCGCCTACGGTGACACAAGTCCCAACTGGGACTTGTGGTTCGGAGAGCACGATGCGCGCCGGCGCACGTGCTTCACCTCGGCGACAGCGCGGCCTCGCGCGCAGCCGCCACGCTGCTAGGCGGGCTGGCCACCGCCCGGCGGCCTCTACATCCGCGAGCCCCAGCGGCGCTCCCGGCCGGAGGAGGAGGATGACCCCGAGGCTGCAGGCGGCGCTCACGGCGTCCGCGAGGCTCAGCGACCTCGAGCTGGCCAAATGGCCGCACCTCGCGGATGCGTCTCCGCGGCGGGACATGGCCGGAGGCCCAGGAGGACGCCTAGGCGGAGGCGTGGGCCTTCCTCGAGATGGCTCGCCGGGAGGAGGAGGCCACGCGCCAGGCCGCGCTCCGGGCGGAGGAGGAGCGCCAGGCCACGCTCCGACACGAGGCGGAGCTGCAGGCCACTGCGGCGGAGCAACGATAGAAGGAGGCGACGCGGCTGGCACGCCTGCGCAGGTCGGCGAGCCCTACGGACCCGCACTCTGCCTCGGAAAGGGCGCAGTGGTCGCCCTGGCCGGAGTCCGCGGCGCCCTCCGGCGTGTCCAGCCGGAACAGCGTGTCGCCGCCGGGGGGCGTCGTCCTCATCGTCGGCGATACTGCGCACCGGCGGCCACCGTGCTCCCATACCCTAGACTAGGGTTTTCTTTTTTTATATATAGTTTAAAGCCCATATAGGGATTTCTTTTGTGTAAAAATTACCCAAAATAGGGAAGTTTAATGAACCCGTAGTTTAAATTTACTTTTTTTGTTGTTTTTCTTTTTCATATTTATTTTCTTTTATTTTTTAACACTTGCGCTGCGTCCGCGCGTCGGGCGCAGCATGCGACCCAAACGGACATGCGGACGCGGGCCGCTGCACGGGTGTCCGCGCGGCCACCCAAACGGCCCAAAACGGACGGCACAGCGCGTCCGTTTGGGTCGTAGGGTTGGAGATGACCTTATGGCCTCATAACGGGCTGTAAGGGCATCTCCAACCCTGCGACCCAAACGGACACGCTGGGCCGTCCGTTTTGGGCCGTTTGCGTAGCTGTGCGGACACCCGAACAGCGGCCCGCGTCCGCGTGTCCGTTTGGGTCACACGTTACACTGCGCGGCGACCCAAAGCCGCCACGTGGTCCCGTCTTCCTGGCGCTGCGGCAGGCCTCGACGGGACAATAATGGCGGGCGGGAGAAACGCGCGGAAAAGTTCCACGCGCACCGGGGGTTCCCGACGCGAAAAGGCCATGGAGCGCGCGCTCGCGCGCCAGGCCGCCCCGGCTATAAAACGGCGGCGACCTCACAAACTCACACCCGCTCCGCCGTCCTCTCCCCCTCTTCCTTCTCAGGCGCCCTCTAAACCTCCATCGCCATGCCGCGCTGCTGCCCCGAGCCACGTGGGCCGCTCTCCCTCGCTGCCGGGCCGGGTTCCCGCAGGAGGAGGAGTAGCGGGCGGACGCGCGTTGGGTCACCGACGACGAGGCGCTCTGCGTCGTTGCCGAGGGGGCGGCCAAGAAGGAAGAGGACGCGGAGCTGGTGGAGGCGGCCGCGGACGGCTGGCACGAGACCGCAGACGGCTGGTACGAGGCCGTGGAGGAGGGGCGGTGCCCGCCGCGGAGGAGGAGCCTGTCGACGCGGACGACCTCGCGCTGGCGAACATCAACGTCGCCATCGAGGAGCGTCTTGCCGATCTCACGCACGTGACGAAGGAGCACGAGGCCACCTGCCGGGCCGGCCGCCGCCATTTAGGCGACCTCCTCGGCCAGAAGAACCAGCTCCTCGCGCCGGGCAGCCCGCCACCTCATCCAGCTTCCCTCGCCGAGAGGGCGCGCCCGGAGGCTGCTTGCGTCGGCGGGCGCGGCCGACAGAGCGCATGCGCCGTCGGGAGGAGAACCACGAGGCCCCGGGCGCCGGCCGCGTCCGCTGGAGGCACGGACCACTTTGTGGAACGCGCCGCCCTGCAGGGAACTCGAGCTGTGCGGGAAGCGGATGGTGCCGCCGCAGGAGGCGGACCGCGAGCGTGCCCAAGCCACGAGGACGGAAAGGAGGAGGGCGGCCGCGGGGAACGCCGCAAGAGGGCCGCCGACGAGCCACCCAGCTGGTAAGCTGGAGTGGAATCCTCACGCGTACAGGCTGCCCGCGTCGAGTGAAATCCACGGCCTTGGCGGCGAGTCGCCGGCGAGGCCGCCGGCTCCGTACGTATCTAGAATAGGAGTAGTAGATTTTTTTTAAAAATGTAATGGCTAACTTTTAATGAAAAAAAACACTTCCTCCCTATGACACGCGGGCCAGGGGCGGACGCGAGCGGCCAGCCATCGGCGTCCGCGGCCACGCAAACTCATAACTGATTTGGGGTGGGTTTGGGTCGTCCCGTACGCCGCGGTCATCCGTTTTTGCGATGGGTCCGCGCGCTGGCCGAGTTTTTGTCCGGTTAAAGCTATCCGAACGCGCGGGCGCGGGATGGATCACCGCGTTAGAGATGCCCTAACTGCCCTGAGCTGGGGTGGCACCTATACCACGCTCAGCAGTAGGAAACATCGCCTGAAGTCGATCTTTGGTGGGTCGGCACATTAGCCAGTTCGCTCGCTGAAAAAGAAGTACTTAGTAGTACAATATTTTTTTTATAGATGTAGAGGATCCGAGCTGTAGCCCACTTGTTTCAACCCGGTTCACTTTCGCGGAGAGCCGAGCTCTAACACTAGCATGCACGATTCACAACCATTTGTTTTGAATTTTCCGAATCTGAGAAAATAGAAGTATTTTGAAAAAAATTCAAATCTAAGCAAAATTTGAAATGCCGAATCTGAACAAAATTTGATTTTGAGAAGATTTGAATATGATCAAAAATTAAATTTGAACAAAATTCGAATGTAAGAGAAAAAAAATTTGACTTTTTTATCTAAACAAAATTTGAATTTGAATGATTCTTTTAAAATGAGCATTTTTATAAACCAGCCGAAAACCAAAACAGACAGTCCAAATACCGAACAAATTTCGACTAAAACCTTCTAAAATAAAACTATTCATAAAACCAAAAAAACCGAAAACAATATACCACCTCTGTTTATAACGGGCCACTGCCCAAAATGTTATATAAAGTAAATATATTAATATCAAAAGATACCAATTACACATAGCCTATGCAACAACGCAATACCCTAATGGCAGTACAGATGCATACAACCAAAAAAGGAAAAGAAAACTAAGAAAAAGAAAAGTCCCACTATGGTATTTCAGCCCTAGCAACAACAAAACATCCACCACCAAGACAACACCTAAACTCCAGGCTCCCCAAAAGCGACGCCTCCAAGAAGGAAACAGTGCACAAGCGCCGTCGTCGCCCGATCAAAGATCTTAGGTTTTTACCCTGAAGATAATCCTCACTCTCAAAACAATGCCTCCAACAAGGTCATTCCGAGGCACAACCAATTAAAGTCAGACCTTGGATTTTCACCCTGAAAGGTAGGACTCTGGACTTCACCTGTGTTGCCGCCCCCACTTGCATATCGCTGTTGCGAAGCCTAGAACACCAAGCAAATCCCTCAACACCATAGAGACTTGAACCTCCATTGCTAGCACTTCAGTCCCGCCCTCATGGTATTCTCCGCTTCTAACTTCGCCATGGAACAAAATGTCTCCATATGGCAAGAAAGAGCAGAGCTTCACGCCACTCCCTCCAGAACAAAACGGACGGAATAAAAGCACGGGTGCGTATGACCGAATACCACCCGATCCAGCAAACTCCAAGCAGAAGATGTGTTGTTACATTCGTCAGCGGAGCCTTTCGGAACTCCCCTCCGGCCAGATCAAGAAGTGCTGACATCAGGAAGATCATAATCTTTGCACAAGAGGGACCCTAGGACCGCAACCTTTATTTATCTGAACAAGCAGTCCCCTCACCAGCAGCCAGTTACTAGCAAGCAGAAGGAGAAGGCTGACCTCCAAGCGCAGAACCCAGAGGTTAGCCCAAGGACGACACACACAGTGATGAATGCGATCGAACCCTAGATGGGAAATCGAGCCGCCGCAGGACCGCGCACGCCGCCTTTGCCTCCGCTCCGCCTCGCTACCGTGCGCCGGCGGCGCCGCACACGACGGCACCACCGCCCCACGACCTGGTCTCCACTTGTGCGGCCATGTCGCCAACCCTCCTGCGCGACGAAGGATTGACAACCGAGCCTTCCCTGCCCTTTGTCCTCGACAGCCAGGCAAGGCCGCCGAGGAGGAGGAGGGAATCTCGGGCGCTAGGGTTTGTGGGGGCCTCCGGGGTCGCGCGAGCAGCCCGAGAGGTGCAGGATACAGACACTTGTCTCCCGCCGGGTGTCCTCAATGGAGACGAAATCTAGTCAAGATTTGTTAACTAACAAACAAATAGAAATCAATCAAGTTAGCTCTTCTCTCTTGACTAGTCACACATCTATCAGATAAAGTCGGCACCTGTCTCCAACTGGACGACCTCGACGACGACTTTGGTGAACTGTGTATAGCATCTAGTTACAGAGAAGGTTCTCTCAAAATTTTGGATTTTTTTAGAATCTGAGCTATCTTTTCCAATTCAGTTTTTTTTTGCAATAGGGGCAAAAGTGTCATCTTAGACATCTACTCTATACTATTAGTGCTTAAATTGTACTAGATGGCCAAATAAGAAACCAACCAAATTTTGTGTGTCAAGAAAGGAAGAAAAAATTTGTCAGGACCAAGAAAAGAAGGCAAACTTCAGCCAAGGCCAAATAAGTAATTCTCTCAATGTTCTTCATGACAAGCACATTTTAAGAGGTTTATGTGTTAAAGGGAAGGAAAACTTGCAAGCAAATTATTGACTATGGAAGGCCGCAAAGTAGGATCAGACCTAAGTCTCAATACAACTGCAAAGCACATATAACCGTGAAGCTTGATAGATGCCGTGGGGTTTGGTTTGTTGAAAATTTTGATGGCAATTACGGTCATGTCTGTTGAATGTAGATGGGCTGCAGCCCAATAAGGCAACCCATGTAGACTACAATTTCTGAAATCTCAAGGCCCATCACGTTGGCAGCTTGGGACAGCCTTGGGGGACAAAATTTAGTCCCACATTGCTAGTTGGAGTGATTGGAGTGGTATATAAGGGTTGCTGTTCTACTTCTTCCAAGTGAGTGAGAATAGAAGGAGCCCTCCGCCACTCCTCCTCCGCCCGCCCCCGCCTCGTCACGCATGTCGCGTTTCGTGACTCGAGTTAGACACACTCAAGGAAGCCTAAATTTTTGTAGTGCACCAAGAGTTGGGTACGTGTCAACCTGCATGTGCATGCTCGCCGCGTGTCCCATGGCTTCTACGCGTGTCCAACGCGGTCGGCTCTCCGAGCCTTTATACCAAGAGACGGATCAGATCTGGAGTCATATACGCTACAGTTCGTCTCTCTCACAAAGTTCCTTCTGCTGCGCTACTCTCTAGTCTTCCCCATCCCGGCGACTGCGTGCACAACTGTCGACCTGCATGTGCATGCTCGCCGCGTGTCCCTGGCTTCCTACGCGTGTCAACGCGGTCGGCTCACCTCCAGTGCAGAGGGGATCAGATGCAGGTCCATACGCTCTGGTTCGTCTCTCTCACAAGTTCCTTTTGTTTGTGCTACTCTCTAGTCTTCCCCATCCCGGCGACTGCGTGCACAGCCATCGTTGCCTATTCGACGGTACCTCGGAGGAGGGATCCTCACGAGGGGAGAAGAAGTAGGGGCCATAGGGCGGAGTGCACGGGACGGTGGTACGCGAGTTACCCAGCAAACACGCACGATGACAGGGCCTACTGCTGCTTCCGGCGCTTGCGCGTTTATTTTAATGGTTGTGTTGTGCCTCAATGGTTGTGGTTGTGCCTCTAGGGCTCCAGGATCCGGCTTATAAAGGCGGATCTAGGGTTTACATGGAGAGTCCTAGCCGGAATACAAGTTGCCTAACTACGGTACAATATCTTGCGTGTCGTCAAGGATCCGCCTTCCTCATGGTCGTGCTGGATCCGGATACTTTATGGGCCTCCACGGATCCGGCCTCCTTGTAGGTCGGTTAGGATCGGCTCCATGTTCCTGGGCTGGACTTCATCCTTCATGATCAATAGCAACTGGGCCGCCCGATGGGCCCCATGCCACCATCACCGTCTGTGGGCCACCCGGGCTTGCCGGATCTAGGCCATGTCGTTGATATACCCATAAAGTATACCCACAACGGTAGCCCAGTTCTCCGAGATTCATCATTCTTCCGTCTTCAAATAACTCGGAACCGAAGAGAATCTTGAAGAGCTTCCAAACTTTCCATTCGACATCATTTGCTCGGAAATCACATGTCCTTCGATAACGATAATATGTGGAGTTTCCATCTTTCCCGCGCACAACCTCCTGATTTCCCGCGCTAGATTTTCTGATGCGAACCTTCAGCCGGAAATTTCGGGAGCGCATGGTTAAGTTACCTCCACATCATTTTACCGTTTTTAACCTAAGACATGCGTCATGCATCCAACGGTGAGACCGTTCATTTCCGCCGTCGGATCCGAAACGAATCTCCGCGCGAGGTCTATAAATACGCGCGGTAACTTCCCATTCTTTTCACCTCCTCACCACTTCATCTTCTCCCTGCGCCGCCCATCGGATCTCGACTCCGGCGAGCTCCGCACAGAACAGCGCAGAGTCGCTCCAAGCTTCCCGCCAAGATCGTTGCGGTTGATCGGGAAATCTCTCCCGCCGCCGATTCGTGGTCACGCGGGCCGTTTCGTAGCAAGTTCGGCGACCTTCATCCTCACCGGAGCATCGCCGGTCCGCCGCGCCATTGACGGTACGTGCACCGGACTTGTAGAAGAAGAAATAGACTAGAGTAGTTTCCAATTACTCAAATACTTTGCATGGGTGTGATACGTCTCCGACGTATCGATAATTTCTTATGTTCCATGCCACTTTATTGATGATACCTACATGTTTTATACACATTATATGTCATTATTATGCATTTTCTGGAACTAACCTATTAACAAGATGCCGAAGTGCCAGTTCTCTGGCTGTTTTTGGTTTGAAATCCTAGTAACGAAATATTCTCGGAATTGGACGAAATCAACGCCCGGGTTCCTATTTTGCCGGAAGCATCCAGAACACCCGAGAGCCGCCGAGGGGCCATGTGGGCCCCAAATGATAGGGTGGCGCGGCCAGGGCTGGGCCCGCGCCACCCTATGGTGGTCGCCCCTTCGCCCCTCCGACGCTGCCCTTTCGCCTATATAAAGCCTGCGCCGAAAACCCTTACGGAGGAAGCCACGGTACGCGAAACCTTCGAGCCGCCGCCATCGCGAAGCCAAGATCTGGGGGACAGGAGTCTACGATTACGGCACCACTGCGGACGGGGAAGTGCCCCGGAAGGCTTCTCCATCGACACCGCTGCCATCTCCACCGCCATCTTCATCAGCTGCTGCTCCCATGAAGAGGAGTAGTTCTCCATCGAGGCTGGGGCTGTACCGGTAGCTATGTGGTTCATCTCTCTCCTATGTACTTCAATACAATAATCTTGAGCTGCCTTACATGATTGAGATTCATATGAGTTTTGTATCACTATTCATCTATGTGCTACTCTAGTGATGTTATTAAAGTACTCTATTCCTCCTCCACGTGTGTAAAGGTGACAGTGTGTGCACCGTGTGAGTACTTGGCGTAGGCTATGATCATGATCTCTTGTAGATTGCGAAGTTAACTATTGCTATGATAATATTGATGTGATCTATTCCTCCTCATATGCATGAAGGTGACAGTGGCCATGCTATGCTAGTACTTGGTTTAGTCTTTTGATCTATCTTACACTAAAGGTTACTAAAATATGAGCATTATTGTGGAGCTTGTTAACTCCGGCATTGAGGGTTCGTGTAATCCTACGCAATGTGTTCATCGTCCAACAAGAGTGTAGAGTATGCATTTATCTATTCTGTTATGTGATCAATGTTGAGAGTGTCCACTAGTGAAAGTCTATTCCCTAGGCCTTGTTCCTAAATCTGCTATCGCTGCTTATTCTTTTTCTTGAATTACTACTGCATGTTTACTTCCCATAATATTACTACCATCAACGCACGCCAGCAAGCACTTTTCGGCGCCGTACTACTGCTCATATTCATTCATACCACTTGTATTTCACTATCTCTTCGCCGAACTAGTGCACCTATTAGGTGTGTTGGGGACACAAGAGACTTCTTGCTTTGTGGTTGCAGGGTTGCATGAGAGGGATATCTTTGACCTCTTCCTCCCGAGTTCAATAAACCTTGGGTGATCCACTTAAGGAAACTTCTGCTGTTCTACAAACCTCTGCTCTTGGAGGCCCAACAACGTCTACAGGAAAGGGGGAACGTAGACATCAAGCACTTTTACGAGGCGCCGTTGCAGGAGGGGGAAGGTAAACGGCACTCACACATTGGCAAGCCGGCAACTAAGCACTTTTCCTCCCTCGTCAACTACGCGCCAAGCACTTTTATGGCGCCGTTGCCCGGGAGGAAAGGTAAAAGGCACTCATACTCCGGTTCAGGTAACAGTACTTTTACGGCGCCATTGTGTGTGTATCGAAGCTATTTCCTTTAGACTACTGCAATTGCGACATTTGGTTTCTTGTTTACACTAGTTAGGCATAATGACAACAATGACCTTTTTATTCTATTTCCTGATTTAAGACATGGATGGTTTGATGCGAAAATTAAAAAAACCATGGAACATATTAATATGAATGCTTTGAACACCATTGTTGTTAATGATATGGAAAATTCTAAGCTTGGGGAAGCTGGCTTTGATGAGCATGATATTTTTAGTCCCCAAGCATTGAGAGAAAATTTACTTTGATGATACTTTGCCTCCCATTTATGATGATTATAATGATAGTAGTCTTTTGTTACCACCTGTTATGGAGGATAAATTTGATTATGATTACAATATACCTCCTATATTTGATAGCTACTTTGTTGAATTTGCTCCCACTACAATTAATAAGAATGACTATGCTTATGTTGGGAGTAGTAATTATTTTATGCATGAGACTCATGATAAAGAATGCTTTATGTGATAGTTATATTGTTGAGTTTGCTCATGATGCTACTGAAAGTTATTATGAGAGAGGAAAATATGGTTGTAAAAATTTTCATGTTACTAAAACACCTCTCTATGTGCTGAAATTTTTGAAGCTACACTTGTTTTATCTTCCTATGCTTGTTACTTTGCTCTTCATGAACTTGTTTATTTACAAGATTCTATGCATAGGAAGCATGTTAGACTTAAATGTGTTTTGAATTTGCCTCTTGATGCTCTCTTTTGCTTCAAATACTATTTCTTGCAAGTGCATCATTAAAACTGCTGAGCCCTTTAATGGCTATAAAGAAAGAACTTCTTGGGAGATAACCCATGTGTTTTTACTACAGTACTTTGTTTTATATTTGTGTCTTGGAAGTTGTTTACTACTGTAGCAACCTCTCCTTATCATGTTTTTGTGCCAAGTAAAGTTTCTATGTCAAAGTTGATGTTATATTTGGGATCGCTGCGCAGAAACAGCATTGCTGTCTGTCACGAATCTGGGCACAGGTCTCTGTAGAAAATTCGAAAAAATCTGCCAATTTACGAGCGTGATCCTCAGATATGTACGCAACTTTCATTAGTTTTGAGTTTTTCCATTTGAGCAAGTCTGGTGCCATCTTAAAATTCGTCTTTACGGACTGTTCTGTTTTTGACAGATTCTGCCTTTTATTTCACATTGCCTCTTTTGCTATGTTGGATGAATTTATTTGATCCATTAATGTCCAGTAGCTTTGTGCAATGTCCAGAAGTGAAAAGAATGTTTGTGTCACCTCTGAACATGTGAATTTTTGATTATGCACTAACCCTCTAATGAGTTTGCTTGAAGTTTGGTGTGAAGGAAGTTTTCAAGGGTCAGAGATGAGTATGATATACTATGATCAAAGAGGAGTGAAAGCTCTAAGCTTGGGGATGCCCCGTGGTTCATCCTGCATATTCAAGAAGACTCAAGCATCTAAGCTTGGGGATGCCCAAGGCATCCCCTTCTTCATCGACAAAGTATCAGGTTCCTTCTCTTGAAACTATATTTTTATTCGGTCACATCTTATGTACTTTACTTGGAGCGTCTGTGTGTGCTTTTATTTTGTTTTGTTATCTTAGTTCTCTGAATAAGTTCATCCTTGTGTGGGAGAGAGACACGCTCCATTGGTTCATATGAACACACGTGTTCTTAGCTCATAATATTCATGGCGAAAGTTTCTCTTCGTTAAATTGTTATATGGTTGGAATTGAAAAATGCTACATGTAGTAATTGGTAAAATGTCTTGGATAATGTGATACTTTGGCAATTGTTGTGCTCATGTTTAAGCTCTTGCATCATATACTTTGCACCCATTAATGAAGAAATACATAGAGCATGCTAAAATTTGGTTTGCATAATTGGTCTCTCTAAGGTCTAGATAATTTCTAGTATTGAGTTTGAACAACAAGGAAGGCGGTGTAGAGTCTTATAATGTTTACAATATGTCTTTTATGTGAGTTTTGCTGCACCGGTTCATCCTTGAGTTTGCTTCAAATAACCTTGCTAGCCTAAACCTTGTATCGAGAGGGAATACTTCTCATGCATCCAAAATCCTTGAGCCAACCACTATGCCATTTGTGTCCACATACCTACCTACTACATGGTATTTCTCCCCATTCCAAAGTAAATTGCTTGAGTGCTAACTTTAAACAATTCAAGTTATTACCTCTTATTTGTGTTAATGTTTTATAGCTCATGAGGAAGTATGTGGTGTTTATCTTTCAATCTTGTTGGGCAACTTTCACTAATGGACTAGTGGCTTCATCCGCTTATCCAATAATTTTGCAAAAAGAGTGGCAATGGGATTCCCAGTCCCGAATTAATTAACAAAAATAGACACTCCTCCATGGTATGTGATTGTTGGTCGGCACCCGAGGATTCGGTTAGCCATGGCTTGAGAAAGCAAAGGTGGGGAGGAGTGTCATCATAATAAAACTAAAATAAAAAGGCACTCCTTCATGGTATGAGATTGATGGCAGGCACCCGAGGATTCGGTTAGCCATGGTTTGTGAAAGAAAGATTGGAAGGAGTGCCACCCAAAAATAAAATAAAATGGGAGTAGCTCTTTGAAGGTTTGTCTGGCAAGGGTTAGAGTACCCGCTACCATTCGTTGACAACAACAAACACTTCTCAAAACTTTACTTTTATGCTCTCTATATGTTTTCAAAATCAAAGCTCTAGCACAAATATAGCAATCGATGCTTTCCTCTTGAAGGACCATTCTTTACTTTTATTGTTGAGTCGTTTACCTATCTCCTTCCACTTAAGAAGCAAACACTTGTGTGAACTGTGCATTGATTCCTACATACTTGCATATTGCACTTGTTATACTACTTTATGTTGACAATATCCATGAGATATACATGTTATAAGTTGAAAGCAACCGCTGAAACTTAATCTTCCATTGTGTTGTTTCAATGCCTCTACTGTGAATTATTGCTTTATGAGTTAACTCTTATGCAAGACTTATTTATGCTTGTCTTGAAGTACTATTCATGAAAAGTCTTTGTCATATGATTCATTTGTTTACTCATGTCATTACCATTGTTTTGATCGCTGCATTCATTACATATGTTTACAATATGATCAAGTTTATGATGGCATGTCACTTCAAAAATTATCTTTGTTATCGTTTTACCTGCTCGGGACGAGCAGAACTAAGCTTGGGGATGCTGATACGTCTCTGACGTATCGATAATTTCTTATGTTCCATGCCACTTTATTGATGATACCTACATGTTTTATACACATTATATGTCATTATTATGCATTTTGGAACTAACCTACTAACAAGATGCCGAAGTGCCGATTCCTGTTTTCTGCTGTTTTTGGTTTCAGAAATCTAGTAACGAAATATTCTCGGAATTGGACGAAATCAACGCCAGGTTATATTTTGCCCGGAAGCATCCAGAACACCCGAGAGCCGCGGAGGGGCCCTGTGGGCCCCAGATGATAGGGTGGCGCGGCCGGCTGGCCGCGCCACCCTATGGTGTGGTCGCCCCTTCGCCCTCCGACGCTGCCCTTTCGCCTATATAAAGCCCCTGCCTCGAAAACCCTTACGGAGGAAGCCACGGTACGCGAAACCTTCCAGAGCCGCCGCCATCGCGAAGCCAAGATCTGGGGGACAGGCGTCTCTGTTCGGCGCCTGGGACGGGGAGTGCCCCGGAAGGCTTCTCCATCGACACCGCTGCCATCTCCACCGCCATCTTCATCACCGCTGCTCCCATGAAGAGGGAGTAGTTCTCCATCGAGGCTCGGGGCTGTACCGGTAGCTATGTGGTTCATCTCTCTCCTATGTACTTCAATACAATAATCTCATGAGCTGCCTTACATGATTGAGATTCATATGAGTTTTGTATCACTATTCATCTATGTGCTACTCTAGTGATGTTATTAAAGTACTCTATTCCTCCTCCACGTGTGTAAAGGTGACAGTGTGTGCACCGTGTGAGTACTTGGCATAGGCTATGATCATGATCTCTTGTAGATTGCGAAGTTAACTATTGCTATGATAATATTGATGTGATCTATTCCTCCTACATATGCATGAAGGTGACAGTGTGCATGCTATGCTAGTACTTGGTTTAGTCTTTTGATCTATCTTACACTAAAGGTTACTAAAATATGAGCATTATTGTGGAGCTTGTTAACTCCGGCATTGAGGGTTCGTGTAATCCTACGCAATGTGTTCATCATCCAACAAGAGTGTAGAGTATGCATTTATCTATTCGTTATGTGATCAATGTTGGAGTGTCCACTAGTGAAAGTCTATTCCCTAGGCCTTGTTCCTAAATCTGCTATATTGCTTGTTACTATTTTGAATTACTCGCTGCGTTACTACGCATGTTTACTTCCGCAATATTACTACCATCAACTGCACGACAAGCACTTTTCGCCGTACTACTGCTCATATTCATTCATACCACTTGTATTTCACTATCTCTTCGCCGAACTAGTGCACCTATTAGGTGTGTTGGGGACACAAGAGACTTCTTGCTTTGTGGTTGCGGGGTTGCATGAGGGATATCTTTGACCTCTTCCTCCTGAGTTCGATAAACCTTGGGTGATCCACTTAAGGGAAACTTGTCTGTTCTACAAACCTCTGCTCTTGGAGGCCCAACACTGTCTACAGGAAAGGAGGGGGAACGTAGACATCAGGGTGCAGCCGGAAGCATGCCAATCGATTCACGCTGTACTAGTAGTTCTCCGAATAGCCCGGATCCCAGTTTGCTAGAACCAATCTGTCCGGATCCCATAGCTGTAGGATAACGTTGCATAGAAAACAAAAATATTCCTATCGCAAACACGCAATCCAAGCCAAGATGCAATCTAGAAGACGGTAGCAACGAGGGGATGATCAAGACTAACCCTTGAAGAGATTCCAAAGCCTATAAGAGTAGGCTCTTATTGCTGCGGTAGACGATCACTTGCCGCTTGCAAAAGCGCGTAGAAGATCTTGATCACGATCGGTTCCGGCGCCACGAAGGGGCAGCACCTCCGACTCGGTCACACGTTCGGTTGTTGATGAAGACGACGTCCACCTCCCGTTCCAGGGCAGCGGAAGTAGTAGCTCCTCTTGAATCCGACAGCACGACGGCGTGGTGTCGGTGGCGGTGGAGAAATCCGGCGGAGCTTCGCTTAAGCGTGCGGGATATGGTGGAGAGAGGCCGCTAGGGTTTGGGGAGAGGGCGCGGCTAGAGCACCCTTGAGGGGTGCGGCCATGGTGGTGGCTTGAGTGGCCGGCCAGCCCCTCTCTCCCCCTCTTTATATAGTGGAAGCCCCAAGGCTTAGGTCAAAGAGTCCGAATAAGACCCCAACCAAAACCTTCCAAGTGTCCAAACCTAGGGGAGTGGGACTCCCCCTTTCCTTGGTGGGGTGGCCGGCACCATGGGGGGAGTCCACTTGGGACTCCTCCTCCCTTAGGTTGGCCGGCCAAGGTGGGTGGAGTCCCTTTGGGACTCCACCTTCCATCCTTATTTCTTCCGGACTTTTCTAGAACCTTCTAGAACCTTCAGTAGAACCTTCGGATCATTTTAATTCACATAAAATGACTTCCCATATATGAATCTTATTCTCCGGACCATTCCGGAACTCTCGTGATGTCAGGGATCTCATCCGGGACTCCGAACAAATATTCGAACTCCATTCCATATTCAAGTACTACCATTTCAACATCCAACTTTAAGTGTGTCACCCTACGGTTCGTGAACTATGCGGACATGGTTGAGTACTCACTCCGACCAATAACCAATAGCGGGATCTGGAGATCCATAATGGCTCCCACATATTCAACGATGACTTTAGTGATCGAATGAACCATTCACATACAATACCAATTCCCTTTGTCTCGCGATATTTTACTTGTCCGAGGTTTGATCTTCGGTATCACTCTATACCTTGTTCAACCTCGTCTCCTGACAAGTACTCTTTACTCGTACCGTGGTATGTGGTCTCTTATGAACTTATTCATATGCTTGCAAGACATTAGACGACATTCCACCGAGAGGGCCCAGAGTATATCTATCCGTCATCGGGATGGACAAATCCCACATTGATCCATATGCCTTAATACTTTCCGGATACTTAATCCCACCTTTATAGCCACCCATTTACGCAGTGGTGTTTGGTGTAATCAAAGTACCTTTCCGGTATAAGTGATTTACATGATCTCATGGTCATAAGGACTAGGTAACTATGTATCGAAAGCTTATAGCAAATAACTTAATGACGAGATCTTATGCTACGCTTAATTGGGTGTGTCCATTACATCATTCATACAATGACATAACCTTGTTTATTAATAACATCCAATGTTCATGATTATGAAACTAATCATCCATTAATCAACAAGCTAGTTTAAGAGGCATACTAGGGACTTCTTGTTTGTCTACATATCACACATGTACTAATGTTTCGGTTAATACAATTATAGCATGATATATAAACATTTATCATAAACATAAAGATATAAATAATAACCACTTTATTATTGCCTCTAGGGCATATCTCCTTCAGTCTCCCACTTGCACTAGAGTCAATAATCTAGTTTACATTTGTAAAGATATAACACCTTGGCCTTCTGGTGCTTTATCATGTTATGCTCACGGGAGAGGTTTTAGTCAGTGGATCTGACACGCTCAGAAACGTATGTATTTTGTAATTCATTTGCGTCTCAACGCATCACTCATTTCCAAATGAGTCGGCATTTAAATATATTTGGTCTTCTAGTGGAACCTTAATTCCACGGTCTGAAATATGTCACTAATATTGTCACACACAATATAGCTTCAAAGTTCTTTTGTCGGAACTACACCAAGTTCTCAAAGAACCTCCTGACTTAACATCCTTTGTCATTGTCAAAACAATGACATATACACCAAGTTCTTTTGTAGAATCCATCACAATATTTAGAACTCTTCTAAATCTAGCATAGACAACTTCTAGCTCATTGTGCTACCTTTTAAACAACACTTAGTCTAATTTGAGATTGAAATTATATTTTATATGTGACAAAACCAATATCGGTGTAACACCTTACAGCGATTTGTTTGTCATTTCTTCATACAAAAATATATATATATCCTTAGTTCTTCTAAAGTACTCAAGGATATTCTTACTGTCGTTCAATGATCATCATATGAATCATTCTGGTATATTCTCATAACACTTTATAGCACATGATATCTGATTGTGTACATGTTATTCGTGATCTATAATCACTCATGTGTTTTTACTCATTGAGTGTCAGATACACTCAAGTCTTGTTAAACCTTCACATGACAAGAACATTTTCTTAATATTTCTATATTGAACTACTTCAATATCCATCATATGTACTTTGACTTAAACTTATTTATGTGTTTCAATCTATCTTCATAGATCTTGACACTAAATTTGTTTCAGTCCATATCCTTTCATTGAAGTTAATTCTCAATGAAACCTTTTAATCAAGTATATAATTACATCATTTATAACCAACTATATGTCACCTACATAAAGTATTATAAATGTGTCTTAGCGCTCCCACTTAATTTCTTGCAAATGCAAGCCTCTTCATCGTCTCTGATGAAATCAAAAACTCTTTGACTATTTCATCTGGTGAAGATTCTAACTCCGTGATACTTACTTCATCCAATTGAAGTTCGTATACCTATCTAGTATTCCATGGACCAACAAAACTCTTGGTTGTATCTTGTATACACCTTTAATACACACTTCTGTTAAGTAGTGTATTTTGCCATCCTACTAGCATATCTCATAAAAGAAATATGTAGTGATTACTAGAATAATCCACATAGACTATAAGCATTGCTACGGAAGATCTAATCTTATCGTAGTCAACTCTTTGAACTTTGTCGTAAACAATTTTTCGACAAGTCGAGCTTCTTTAAGGATATTCCATCCAAGTCCATCAATTTTATAGATCCATTTACTTTCAAAAAGTATTTATCTATCTTGGATTTCATGGCATATAGCCATTTTAACGGAGTCAGGGCCCATCATAACTTCTTTGTTTGTAGTTGGTTTATCATTGTTCAAAATCAATCCTTTGTTCACAAATCATTTATTTGATCACAAAGTAAACCATACCTACAAGATTCAATATGTATTTCGATCTCCATGGCTAAAACACTTTGTAGTCATGGGAGCCATGATCGTTATGGCCGCTTTCGAAACCAATTCCGATGCTGCGCTACTCTGATCATTATGCTCAGGTTCATAAACCTTATCAAATTATATTGTCCTCCCACTCAAATACTTCACTAGAAACAATTTCTCGGAAATAAGAAACATTGACAAACACTTTTGTCTTTGTCTTGTGGGAAGAATTCCCAATTAAATCTCGGGATAACCAACAAAGACATTCATCCGATTTTGGTTGTAAACTCTTAGACCAAAATTTAAAGAAAAGACTATTAGGGTTTATACCCATACCATAACTTGTATGGTGTCATTTCAACGGATCATGATGATACTCTATTTAGTGTAAAGCGGTAGTCACTAAAGCATAATCCACAAAAATATAATGGCGTCATAATATTTTATCTAATCATTAATCCAACAAGGTTTGGATACATCTCTCGAGATACTATATCATCATTATGATACTCCAAGAAATGTGAGTTGTAGAACAATTTCATAACTCTCTTAGATGTTCGCTAAAACTCGTAATTCAAATATTTCCACCATGATCCAATCATAGATATTTGACTTTTCTATTACGATGATTTCCACTTCATGCTGAAATTTATTTGAATCCTATTCAAACTTTTCCTTATTGAATATATCCACATATATATACTCAATTCATTGTTGAAAGTTTTATGAAGTAGAAGAATCTCCCGCACACAACTATGCCCAATGAACCACATACATCATCATGTATTTTCCACTAAGTTAGTTGCCCGTTCAACTTTTGGCCTATGAACGGTATTTTAATCATTCTCTTTAGAAAAGATTTGTAAGCGCCAAATGATTCAAAAATCAAATGACTCCAAAAATCCATTTGCATGGAGTTCCTTCATGCGTTCCTTTCTAACATGACCTAAATGGCGGTTCCACAAATAAGTGGAATTTAAATCATTTGCCTTATGGCATTTTAGCGTCAGTGTTATGTATGTGTGTTTCACCATTAAGATTTATAATAACTTATCCATCGTACATGGAGTAATGTCATAATTTGAACAACTCATTGTTTTCATTTGACCAGAGCAAAATAACAATTATTAAGTTCTTTATTATAAATTCTAAGGGCTAGATAGAATGCCAACGACGAACATAATAACACTTTATTTTGTTCCAGACGTGCATTCTTATCATATTCCTTGTTGTCAGTCACTTAGGCCATTGTATTCTTGTATTGCATTGTTTTGTATGACACTTCATACCAACCAATATGGTACAAATACCCAAGAATTTCATTGTGTGACCTAACTAGGAATACAACCATAACATGTATATCATTTATATACACCGAGCTAGACTTTCTAGTCTTTTCTTTCTTTTTGCCAAAATATCTTTTGTAGTTTCTCTTTTAGCTTTCCTCATTATTCAGAAAAACACTTCAACATCAATAACTTCTAGGTTTGTTGGTCAAATACCAATAACCTTGAGGTTCTTACTTTGAAGTTGATCATCATATGACAAGTGTTCTAGATTTCACTTATTAGTAACTATGATGAACAATTTCACTCATAATTTTATCCATCAATTCATGACAACTTTTTTTTTTTTTTTCTGTACATGCTAGGCTCATAAAGTTTAACCTTAGTATTCGCATGTACAAATCTGGCTTGCACCCGTTGTATGCACACGTAGAATCTATCACACCCGATCATCACGTGATGCTTCGAAACGACGAGTCTTAGCAACGGTGCATACTAAGGATGATAACTTCATGGATATGTGAATATTATTAGTGCCCCAATAGTTGGAGGATTGTGACGCCTGCGTCTTCAACCTTCATACATTCCCATAAAACTTATGAGTTTATGTAGTCTCACCAAATTTATATTCTATCATCTTGCAATAAGGTCTTAGATATCACATATATCTCATACCTTGATTATTTCTGAAAACTAAATTTTCAGCTCCTTACTTTTCAAACAGATTTGAACTTCAAGTTTCACGGAGACAAGATAACTTTGGGTACTAATTGAAACCATAGCTCTTTGAATCAATAATGTGAGGTTTACTAAAAGTTTGCAATAGGACTTAATCAATTCTTGATTCTTTAACAATATGGTACTAATCCGTAAAGTTTCTTATCAGATTTTAACAGTATTTCTATCTCAATAACAAGACTAGCGCATAGTAGTAAACGGATGCCAATACTACAAAATTAATACAAAATACTACCCAGACTATGTTTATGATAATTAGTTCATGTTTTAATCTAATTACTAATGAACTCCCACTTAATACAACATCCCTCATAGTTGTTAAGTGGTACACGATCCAAATCTACACCAAAACCGATCATCACGTGAGATGATGTAGCTTCAATGGTGAACATCAACATGTTGATCATATCATCCATATGACTCGTGTTCAACCTTTCGGTTTCCGTTGTCCCGAGGCCATGTCTGTACATGCTAGGCTCGTCAAGCAAACCCAAGTATTCCGCGTGTGCAACATGGCTTACACCCGTTGTATGTGAACGTTGAATCTATCACATCCGATCATCACGAGATGCTTCGAAACGACAAGTAACGGTGCATACGAGGAGAACACTTTATTATCTTGATATTAATGTGAGGGATCATCTTATAATGCTACCGTCGCGATCTAAGCAAAATAAGATGCATAAAGGATTAACATCACATGCAGTTCATATGTGATATGATATGGCCCTTTTGTCTTTGCGCCTTCGATCTTCATCTCCAAAGCACAGACATGATCTCCATCATCAACGGGCATGATCTCCATCATCAACGGGCATGATCTCCATCATCATCGGCGTAGCGTCAAGGTCCATGGCGCCGTCTTCATGGTTGTTCACCTCATGTAGCAACTATTACAACTACTTTGAAATACTACTCAACATGAAATTTAAAGACAACCATAAGGCTCCTGCCAGGTTGCCACAAAACAATAATGATCATCTCATACATATTCATCATCACATTATGGCCATATCATCTCCAAACCCTGCAAAAACAAGTTAGACGTCTCTAATTTGGTTTACATATTTTACGTGGTTTAGGGTTTTCGAGAGAGATCTAATCTACCTACGAACATGAACCATAACGGTGATACTAGTGTTGTCAATAGAAGAGTAAGTTGAATCTTCACTATAGTAGGAGAGACAGACACCCGCAAAGCCTCTTATGCAATACAAGTTGCATGTGAACGAGGAACAAGTCTCATGAACGCGGTCATGTAAAGTTAGTCCGGGCCGCTTCATCCCACTATGCCACAAAGATGCAAAGTACTCAAACTAAAGATAACAAGAGCATCAACGCCCACAAAACCATTGTGTTCTACTCGTGCAACCATCTATGCAAAGACACGGCTCTGATACCACTGTAGGATAACGTTGCATAGAAAACAAAAATATTCCTATCGCGAACACGCAATCCAAGCCAAGATGCAATCTAGAAGACGGTAGCAACGAGGGGATGATCAAGACTAACCCTTGAAGAGATTCCAAAGCCTATAAGAGTAGGCTCTTATTGCTGCGGTAGACGATCACTTGCCGCTTGCAAAAGCGCGTAGAAGATCTTGATCACGATCGGTTCCGGCGCCACGAACGGGCAGCACCTCCGTACTCGGTCACACGTTCGGTTGTTGATGAAGACGACGTCCACCTCCCCGTTCCAGCGGGCAGCGGAAGTAGTAGCTCCTCTTGAATCCGACAGCACGACGGCGTGGTGTCGGTGGCGGTGGAGAAATCCGGCGGAGCTTCGCTTAAGCGTGCGGATATGGTGGAGGAGAGAGAGGCCTGGGGTTTGGGAGAGGGGCGCCGGCTAGAAGCCCCTTGAGGGGTGCGGCCATGGTGGTGGCTTGAGTGGCGGGCCAGCCCCTCTCTCCCCTCTTTATATAGGTGGAAGCCCCAAGGCTTAGGTCAAAGAGTCGAATAAGACCCCACCAAAACCTTCCAAGTGTCCAAACCTAGGGGGAGTGGGACTCCCCTTTCCTTGGTGGGGTGGCCGGCCACTATGGTGGGGAGTCCACTTGGGACTCCTCCTCCCTTAGGTTGCCGGCCAAGGTGGGTGGAGTCCCTTTGGGACTCCACCTTCCATCTTATTTCTTCCGGACTTTTCTAGAACCTTCTAGAACCTTCCGGATCATTTTAATTCACATAAAATGACTTCCCATATATGAATCTTATTCTCCGGACCATTCCGGAACTCCTCGTGATGTCGGGATCTCATCCGGGACTCCGAACAAATATTGAACTCCATTCCATATTCAAGTACTACCATTTCAACATCCAACTTTAAGTGTGTCACCCTACGGTTCGTGAACTATGCGGACATGGTTGAGTACTCACTCCGACCAATAACCAATAGCGGGATGGAGATCCATAATGGCTCCCACATATTCAACGATGACTTTAGTGATCGAATGAACCATTCACATACAATACCAATTCCCTTTGTCTCGCGATATTTTACTCCGAGGTTTGATCTTCGGTATCACTCTATACCTTGTTCAACCTCGTCTCTGACAAGTACTCTTACTCGTACCGTGGTATGTGGTCTCTTATGAACTTATTCATATGCTTGCAAGACATTAGACGACATTCCAGAGGGCCCAGAGTATATCTATCCATCATCGGGATGGACAAATCCCATTTGATCCATATGCCTCAACTCATACTTTCCGATACTTAATCCCACCTTTATAGCCACCCATTTACGCAGTGGTGTTTGGTGTAATCAAAGTACCTTTCCGGTATAAGTGATTTACATGATCTCATGGTCATAAGGACTAGGTAACTATGTATCGAAAGCTTATAGCAAATAACTTAATGACGAGATCTTATGCTACGCTTAATTGGGTGTGTCCATTACATCATTCATACAATGACATAACCTTGTTTATTAATAACATCCAATGTTCATGATTATGAAACTAATCATCCATTAATCAACAAGCTAGTTTAAGAGGCATACTAGGGACTTCTTGTTTGTCTACATATCACACATGTACTAATGTTTCGGTTAATACAATTATAGCATGATATATAAACATTTATCATAAACATAAAGATATAAATAATAATCACTTTATTATTGCCTCTAGGGCATATCTCCTTCAATAGCATACCTTCCACCATATGTTTCCGACATCCGGCTAGCTCAACCTTTTTTCGCATCTTCCAGCACCAAACCAGGCCGGATCCCAACCGCTCAAGAACTCGAAGAAGAACTTCAAGGGCAGGCTAGAATGGCAGCCAAGGTTCAGGAGACGGAAAACAAAAAAGCTTCCAAGGCCCGGATCCGCGAAGGAGAATGGGGTCAATGGTGGCCCTGCGAAACTACCGATACGGAGCTTAGAGAGCTTCAAAACGAGGGTATGATCTCCGCTCACTGGAGCTTCATACGCGATACCGTCGTCCCCAAGCCTGGAGCCGGAGAAGTGGTCATGACCAAAGCTTGGGTGGAACGCGGATTATCGCTCTCCTGTTCGGAATTCTTTCTCTCCATCCTCAATACGTACGTTCAGCCCCACAACATCTGCCCCAACTCATACCTTCGCTCCAACTTCGCGACACTTTGCGAAGGGCATCTCAATCCGACCGGATGTCAAGTTATGGCAGTTTTCTTAAGTGAAGAAGAGACGAAGGACAAACCCATGCTGAACTGCGGGAGCATGACATCATGCTCCGACCTGGCATGTATCCACATGACTCGCACGAATCCGTCCGATGCTGGGCAGCGGGATGGTTCTACGAGAAGAACGTTTCGGTTCCGGAGATCCACGACGGTCTCCCCAAATTCAACAACGAGCCTCCGGAAGAACTTGCAAGCTGGAGCTTCGTCCCATCGCTCTCCCTAACTCCCATCTTGGAGAAGGCACGCGGAGAATCTCCTGGCTAGTCCATGACGGGCTAACCGGAACCCAGCTCACACTCACCGGTTCACCCGGCGGATCCAGCCCACTACGGTACAATGCGCGGTTAATACGCGCATATACCGGGGCGGACGACCAGCCCGAGCTACCCGCCACGACCTTGGCTGATTCTCTCAAGAGGAGATTCAAGACGCTCGTGAAGATAGGCCGGGGTCAACCGATCCCGGAATTGATCAAGGATATCTACACAAACGACCAGTGTCCTCCGGTAAGCTCTGATCCCTTCGTTACTTCAAACTTCACAAGTTTTTGGATGTTGACTAACATATAATACCTTTCCCTCCAGCTCGCTACTTTGGCGGAGGAAAACTTGCGCGCGTACTCTCGCGTGGCGACACGGCGGAGGAGGTTCCGGATGACGAAGAGGAGGAGGAAGAGAGCACCGCAAGGCAGGCGGACCTTCGAAGCGTCCTTTGCGCTTAAGCTTCCGAGCGGGCCTCCGCCGAAAAACCAAGACCATCAAGCCCCTCCGCTAGACTCAAGGAAAGCGGAGCGGGAACGTTTGAAGATGCTTGCCACAGCAGGCAACGCTCGCGCCCCATCATCCCCGGTGCCCCGTAAGTTTCCGAGTATGGCACGTATTTACTTTGATGCAATTGCTCCTTATGCGATCTTCTTTTATCTGTTCGCAGGACTCCGACTACCGCTGCCACTCGGACCACCAGCCAAGAGCCCATTACAAAATATATGAAAAAGTCTCCGGCTGTTGGTCCTACAACTCCAGCTCCGCCAAGCGCTTGCTCCACCGCCATCTCCTCCTCAGGCGGATCAATCTCCCCCTCCCCCGCAAACACTCCACCGGAAGTAATTCCGGTCAGCGAGAAGGTGGGCGGAGAGGATCCTAAGGCCAAAGGCCCTGCCCAGAAGAAACAGAATTCAAGGCCAAGGAGAGGCTGAAGTTACTTCCTCGAGAAGGTCGGAGCAGGTCTTCCGACGTCGTCGTTTTTCCGAAAAACTTTGGAGATCCGGGCCTCACTTCCACCCCCAAGGCATATGCTACCAAATTTTTCAACAAGCTGACGGAGAAGTGGGAACTTGAACAAGACCTGCTCAACGCCATGCTGAACAACGCCTGGGGGAAACCGGATGCCGCAACGTCGGAGATCCAAGAGTTTAAGAAGGACGTCGGCAGTTCTTCGACAAACTTATCTGCAAACAAAAGGTACTTCCCAGTAGCCCCCAAGCATGTAGGCGGAAACTAGGTACTAGTTATCGCTTAGATGCTTTAGAGTAAAGCCACTTTTGGAAAGATTTTTTAAATTGTCGCAGTAGCCCCCAAGCATGATGTCGGAAGGATTCCGGCAATGATGCTTCAAAGGACCCCACTATTTGTAGGCGGAATTTTTACTCCTGCTCGATCGTTTTTTACAGGCAAGCTGCACTATGAGCTGCACAAGAACATTGCCTGCAGCGCCGCGTTACCTTGGGTCGGCGGAAAATATCAGGACTTAAGGATGGCAGTACTGAACAAACAGCTGGCGGACGCCCAAGGTTGGTTTCCGCCTTTTCTTGTTATTAATTCACGTTCCGACTTTGAACTATATTTGACTTGAATCCTTATAGGCGCATCTTCTTCCCGGCTACGAACTCCTCCGAACTTGAGAACCTGCGCTCCTCTTACCAAGAGTTGGAGACGAAGCGATGGAGGCGGAGCAAAAGAAGGAGCTGAAAAGCAATGGAGAAAAAACTCCGAGCTCATCAGGTAGAAGGGCGAATTCCTGTTAAAGCGCAATGCTGATAGCGAGACCATCAAGAGGTAGCAAAAAGAACTCAACGGACTCCGGAAATTCATGGAAACCGCGGAGCACCATTGGGACTTGCTGGCGGAAAACATCCTAGGTACTTATACTCGGAGTTTCGTATCTTGATGTATAATTTCTTGTGCTCAACTTGAATGTTTATTCTTGTATTTTTGTGTAGAGCCGCTTGGATACCCTGAAAGACGCCGGAATAAATTTCCCCGGGACGATGTTCTTTCTCTCGCTGGCGATGATTGCAAGGATCTTATCTCCGCCTCACGGAAGATATGCCACAACTTGTCGTTGAAGAAGAGCCGCACCTGCGGTCTGCGCAAACTGGTCAAGAAAATGGACATTCTTCGGAGCTGGTGACGGATCTGCAAGCTTCATCAACGCGGCTGCCATGACTTTGACTATGTGCTTGGCGCATAACCCGGAATGGATCTTGACCGGGTAACTACGGTGTTCCTCCGAGGCGAGATGTGGTGCGCTGCTAGATGCAGTAAGTGGCTATGACACCCGCATTGCGCGGAGGATCCGTCACGAAGAATTCTACGACAAGGTGGTTCTCCCAGCGGACGAGCCCCTTGAAGCCGAACTTCAAAAAGAGCGTGACGCGGAAGCCCGACCTGCGGAATCCGGAACTCAGTTTACCTGGACCAGCTCCAAGGATGCTCCCCAAGAGGAACCCAAGTCCCTCCGACTCGAAGAAGAAGAAGAGAGCGAGGAAGATGTATCGTCTCCGGGCGAGGACGCCAGGGGAAAGATCCAGAGGGCAATGCTTCTCCGTCCAAGGCGGAGTGAAAACTTTGTCCTGCGGGAGAAAATAATGCATCATTTTGGCCCCGGAGAGGGTTTGTAATATAACTTAAATTCGTAAGTAGTTAGGGACGAAACAAGCATGCATGCGTGGGCGGAAAATACTTATCCTGCTATCCGTTTTAAGATTATTTGCATGTGTTGTTTCTTGAAAGCAAGTGCTGGTTTTATAATTTCCGGCTTGCCCACTTGACCTTCCACGAGCCGGAAAACGCCCGCTCGCCGGCGGCGACGAAGCCCAATGGCAATCCGTCAATAACCGCGGAAACAAGCCCCCAGCCCAAGTGCCGGAAGTCGCTACCAGGAATCCATGGGTTTGCAACAGAAAAAATTTCGCCAGAAAACTTAAGCTTACGTCCTAAAGGACGATTTTGAAAGTCACAACTTTCATACACGCCTAGGCGGAAAGATCCAGCTCTGCGGTTTTAGTCGGAAAAAACATACACGATCCAGAAATGAAAAATTAAAGGAGGTAAAAGACTCTAAGAGTGAACCAAAAGCTTGTTTCATTGATCATGTATCATAGATATTACAAGGTATGTAATGCGTAAAGCGCTAAGTGTGGAAAGGACGTAGGCTGTGCTATGTTCCAGGGACGATCTGTTTCATCATATATGTCACCGGATCTTCGTTTTTTCCGGTGCCAGTTGGCAGGTCTATCCTTCAATTCCCGGAAATCAACGAGATAGTAGGATCCGTTGTGTAGTACTTTGCCGATGACAAAGGTCCTTCCCATGGAGATTGCAACTTGTGATCTTTCACTTGGCGAAGGCGGAGGACCAAGTCTCCGACCATGAACGAGCGGTTTCGAACTCGACGGCTATGGTAGCTGCTGCCGATAAATGGTGGAGCGTTGGTCAGCTAAATTCGAGCTTCTTCGATCAGGTCCACGATAGCTGTCGAGCCTCGTCGGCTTCTTCATTGTAGGCGGAAACTCAGTGAATCATGGATGATGTCGGTGGGGAGCACAACCGGATCCGTATACCGAGAAGAAAGGAGTAAATCCTGTTGACTGTTAGGGAGTTCGTAAACTCCACGTAACGAGTCTAGCTCATCAGCCCAAGCTCCGGCTGCGCGGCGCAGCGGTTCTTCAAGGCGAGGTTTAATTCCGGCTAGTATAAGGCCATTGGCTCGTTCGACCTGACCGTTAGATTGTGGATGGGCCACGGATGCAAGGTCAAGCCGGATCCCAACTTCATCGCGTAATCCTTGACTTCTCCTGCGCAAAGTTTGTGCCATGATTATGCTGTGTGGGATGCCGAATCTCGTCACGAGGCTGCATACAAATTTTAGTGCCGTAGCACCATCGGCTTTTCTCACTGGCTTTGCCTCGATCCACTTACCGAACTTGTCAATAGCGACCGGGAGGTATTCATGACCACCGGAGATGATTTCTTTAACTTACCAACCATATCGAGCCCCCAGACCGCGAACGGCAGGGTGATAGGGATGGTCCTCAGCTCTTGGGTGGAGCGTTTGGTTGAGTAGCGTATATTGACAACCTCGGCAAGTTTTTGACTTCTCAGCATATTCTTTAGCTGTTAACCAAAAAATCCTAAAAGCTTTGCAACGAGGGACACAGGGCGGCATGATGCCCGCAATCCCCATGGATCTCTCGAGGATTTCAATGCCATCTTGACTAGAGACGCATTTGAGAAATACCCCGTTTGCACTTCGTTTGTAGAGCTGTCCATCAACAATTGTGTAGGATCTTGCTCGTCGGATGATGTCGTGCGTGGACCTCGTCCTCGGCAACTTTCGATCAATAAGATAATCCAGAAACGGGAGTCCAGCCGGAATGATTGCCATCACTTCCTTAGCCGGAGAAACTGCCAGGTCGGGATTTTCTGGATTTGCGCCTTTTACTGAGGGCACTCGTAGATGCTCAAGGAAAATTCCGGGCGGAATTGGCTTCCTGCCGGATCCGAGCTTGGACAACATGTCTGCTGCTGTGTTATCGTCTCTCCTGACGTACTTGACTTCGTATCCGAGGAAGCACTTAGCGATCTCGTCAACCGTCTCTGTAAGCCGCCATGACGGAGTTTCGGCGTTCCAGGTTCCGGCTACTTGTTGTGCCACCAGGTCGGAATCTCCGCAGCATATGATGTGCTTGATCCCAATTTCCTTAGCGATGCGCAGACCGTGTAGTAGAGCCTCGTATTCCGCCATATTGTTGGTAGCTTCGAAGTGAATCTGCACGGTTCTTCTCCGGTAGGTGACTTCAGGGTAACTCCAGCCCCCGAGCCTTGATGTTGCTTGGATCCGTCAAAGTGCATGACCCAGGCTTCAGGGTTCCGGCACAGTGTGACCTCCGGGCTTCAGTCCAATCTGCGATGAAATCCGCTAGAACTTGAGACTTGATTGCAGTTCGAGCTTCGTAGTTGATGTCAAAGGCCGATAATTCAATGCCCCATTTTTCTACGCGCCCTGTTGCGTCGGAGTTGTTGATGATCGTTGCCAGGGAGCCTTGCTCACCATGTCATTGGGTGCTCTGGAAGTAGTGTCTCAGCTTCCGGCTGCCTAGGAAGACTCCGTATGCCGGCTTCCGAAAGTGAGGGTACCTCTGCTTGGATTCCGTCAAGACTTCGCTAATGTAATAGACAGGCCTTTGGACTCCGTGCTCATATCCTTCTTCCTTTCGCACCACCACGATTACGAGGCTGATAACTTTGTTGGTAGCCGCCATGTAGAGGAGCATAGGCTCGACTCTTGGGCTGCCGGTATAGGTGGGGAGGAGAGTATGTTCTTCAACTCTAAGTGCTTCGTCTGCTGCCTCATCCGGACAAATTTGTCTGTTTTCTTCAGAGCTTGTATAGAGGTAAGGCTTTCTCGCCAAGACGGCTAACAAATCTACCGATTGCCGCAAACCCGTTAATCGTTGCACATCTTTGAGACAAGTTGGTCTTTTGATGTTGTATAGTCTTGATTTTTAGGGTTAACCGATGCCCGTGAGAAACAATGAAGCCAAGGAGTTTTCTGCTGGTACGCCAAGACGCACTTCAGGATTTAACATCATCTTATGTAGTCGGAGATTATCAAAGGTTTCCTTAAGGTCGCTCGCAGGTCGGATCCCCTTCGGGTCATGACCGCGATGTCGTCGACGAGGCGTGCACGTTCGACCAATTTGGTCCTTCAGGCAGCGCTGCATCGTACGTTGGTATGTGGCACGTGCGTTTTTCAAGCGAAAGGCATGGTGACATAGCAGTATGTGCCAAGGGTGTGATGAAAGAGGTCGCCTTTTGGTGAACTCCTTCATCGTGATCGATGATACCCGGAATATGCGTCAACAAAACAGAAGTTCCGCCCCTGCCGTCGAATCAATGACTTGGTCAATGCGCGGCAAAGGAACGGATCTTTCGGACAATGCTTATTCACACCGGAGTAATCGATGCACATTCTTAGTATTTCAGAATTCTTTTTGGGTACAAGGACGGGGTTTGCGACCCAATCGGTATGGATAACTTCTACTACAAAACCTGCCTCTAGTAACTTTGCTAATTCCATTCCTATGCGCGGCGCTTCTTGTCTCCAAAGCGTCGCATAGCTTGCTTCACCGGTTTGCACCCGGATTTATGTTGAGGTAGTGCTCGCGAGTTCCCTTGGTACTCCGGACATGTCAGAAGGTTGCCATGCGAAGATATCCATGTTAGCTCCGAGGAACTCGACGAGCGCGCTTTCCTATTTGGGGTCCATGTTGGCTCCGACTGAAACCTGCTTGGATTTTCACCTTCAACGAGGTCATGCTTCTTGGTTTCTATCGCGGCCTTGAACGAGGTCTACGTTCGGAGATCTGCTTGGTGGTCTGCATCTCAGTCGGATCCACCGCGGCTCCGTAGCCTTGCAGCTCCTCTCCAGATATGACGGATTCGCAAAGGCGGCCTCGCCTTCCTCGCAGTCCCTAGCTTTCTTGTAGTCTCGGACACGGTGATCATACCGTTAGGGCCCGGAATCTTGAGCTTGTTGTAGATGTAGCATGCCACGGCGTGGAACTTGTGGTAGGTGGGCCTGCCGAAGATCACGTGGTAGGAGCTTTTGAAGGCACTACTTCAAACGTGATCATCTCTTCGCGGTAGTTGTTCACATTGCCGAAGGCCACGGGAAGTTTGATGCTGCCTAGAGAGTTTGCCTTCTTACCGAACCACACCATGAAACTCAGTGGTGCTGTGTTTGAGCTGTTCCTTGGTGAGGTTCATCTTCTCCAGGGTCTCCAGGTACATGATGTTCGGCTAGCTCCTCCGTCCATAAGACACTTGGAGAAGTCATACCCGTCTATGCGGGGACTTACAACCAGACGTAGCACTCTTTGGGGATGACGGCCGGGTGATCCGACATCAAGGTACGGGCTTTCTCCAGACCACTTGACATCTGCACGACGGCTTGGCGTTCAAGATCCGGACGCCGATTTTGCGCGGACAGTTGGGGTTCGAGGAAGGTGTGGTAAGTTCCGACACTCTTCTTGCCAAAGGGTTAGACTTGTTAGCTGCGGTACCCTCCTTGGGTTCCGGAAGCGTCATCCTCATTCATGGCCTCGGAACTGTCCTCCTCTTTGTCCTTGTTCTTGCCCTTGCCTCCTTTGCCGCGCGGCGGTGCTTCGGGCTCGCTTGTATCCTGCCTCCGGGTCGTTCTTCAGATCGTTGACCCACTTGCGTTGCGATTGGTATGGGTGGATTTGCCGTAGCCGGATCCAGATGGGCCAGGCACGGCATATCCCTGTATTCTTCGTACGTTTGGGGGCGCGGGATCGGCTGCGGTGACCTCATCGCCTGCTCCCTACTGCTCCCTCCACGTCCGCGGCCTCTTCCGCCTCCTGATCCTCCGCGTTGGAACGTCATGGCGACCATGTCGGATCCTCCGCCCTTTTGGTCTTCAGGGGTTTTCCGCTTATTCTGTTGCGCGCCGTTATCACGGTTTTTCTTTTGTTGGTGCAGGGTATGGCTGTGGCTGCGAGATCTCCGCTGCGTCGTCATCGGCGCGGTGTGATCACTGGCGATGTTTATCATCTCATCAAGAGTGAGCTTGTTTGCGTTCACCAGGCAAGTAAGTTTGTGGCGCAGCAGCCCCGCGCAAACCACCAATGAAGGCGTGCATTGCTGTGCGGTTATCTACGTTCTCGCACTCGTTTCTGGTTGCCAACCATCGGGTGAGGAAGCTCTGGATGTTTCACCCTTCTTATGGATGCAAGCTTGAAGATCGCTGGTGGTGGCCGGTCTCTTGTAGGTGCCCCTGAAGTGGTTCTCGAAAGCCTTCTTCAGGTCCAACCAGCAAAAGATAGTGTTTTCCTCAAGGTCAGAGCCAAACACGAGCTGGACCAATAAGGTACAAGCTGGAGCATGCGGCGGGCTATATTCGGGGTTCCTCCGGCGAAGGTTCTGCATTGTAGTAATCCTCAATCCAGGTATCCGGCCTCTCGCTGCCATCATAATGCTTCAGGTTTCCTGGTAGCTTAAGGTTCAAGGATCATCTGGCCAAAGCACCTTGGACCAATGTAGTCGGATCTGTACTCGTTGAGGCGCTCCCGGGCATCGCGGGGACCGCCGCCAGGTGATCTTGAGCGGGAACGGGATCTCGGCCTCCGCCTCCGCCTCCACCTCCGCCTCCACCGGGTGGTGGCGAGGGATCTGAGGGGGCCTGTAAGATGATCTTCCGCCTTCGGATTCTCGGCGTGGTTCTCGCGGCTGGCTCCGGCTTCGGTGGCTCCCTTCCTCTTGGTGGTGGTCGCCTCCGTCATTCCTGCTCTGCGTGGCTCAGGTGCGCGCTCTTCGTTCCGGCTCCTCCTTGGTTCCGGCTCGCGTCCTTGGCTTGCGAGGCTCGGGCTCACGTTCTTGGTTCCGACAAGGCTCGGGCTCGCGGTCTTGGTTCCGACCTCTGCGTGGTCCGGCGTACGCCCTGCTCCTGTCCCTAGGAGGCGGCATGTTGTCGCGGATGTTGATTCCACCGGCCCATGGGGCCTGGTGTTTCCGGCGGGACTGCGACGTCGGGGAGGTAGCGGAGGACGCGAAGCTCGGGGAGGCGGTGACGGAACACGATACTTGTCTCTGCCAGTATACATCGGGTCCTTTCCTTTTGCCGGATTTTTCGGGGTTGAATCCGAGGACACCGGGATTGGATTCGGATGTTCTCTGACTTTCCTCCTGCGCTCCGTGGATCCGGTGTGTGACTCGCCATCACGGTGTTGACCTGCTGTGGCGTCCTTCTACGCGGTGGATATGCGGTGCTCTCGGATTGGATTCCAACTGCGCGAAGTGTCTGCTTGCTCTTGCTTGCATTGCGAGGCAACGAGCCGGACGTAGTTGATATCAATCTCCTCGTCCTTCTTTTTCAGGATCTCCGCAGCCTTCTTCATGTTATCCTTTGGGGTTGCGAGCGGCTGTTGTTCTGTGGGTGTTGCAAAGGTAATCCTACGGGGAGGGATGGCTTCTCGAGTGATCCTATCAGCCTCCGCCTGCGCAGAGGCTATCCTTTTCTCCCACTCCTTTCGGAGTCCCTTGGCTGTCGCCATCATTTCGTCGACTTCACGATCCTTTTTTAGGGAGTAGTCCACAAAATTTGCAGCTAAGGTTCTTTCTTCCAGCATTGCGGCTGCGGTCCTGGCAAACTTCTGAGTTCCGGCATCTCTGCCGTTGGCTTCTAAGGCCTCCCGGTGCAGCCTCCTCGGGAGTTATTGGTTTGTTCGAATATCTGCGCGACTAAATCCATGCGCGCTTGCTCGACCATCTCTTCGGTGACAGGACATCCTTTTGTGGTCGTGTCCGACCTAAGGGAGGCCTTACGTTGGATGGTCCTGGGCCGGAGTTGGAGGCTTCCGTTTCCTGCTGATCCAGCGGTGCTACGGTTGCTAGAACCTGCATCGGTGGGCGGATTCTGCGTCAGCTTGCTCACCGCCTCCGAGTTCCTCAAGCTTGCGGTTGAATTCTTCTGTATTCATGGATGAAGCGCCGTCATCTTCTTCCCGATCTCGAGCTCCTTCGTCAAGCGATTGTATTCTTCGGTGCCTATTGAGGAGGCATCGTCGGAATTTGGGCTCAAGTTACCAAGGATTGATTCCTCGGGGTTTCGGCTTCCTCTTGCCCGGAGCGTGCTGTCTCCGGCCTTCCGGCAGATCCGGAGCGACGTTGTTTCCGGGTGCCTCAACTGCAAAGGATCGGCCTCGTCCTGGTGGAGGGCGTCTCTGCGGTATGGGCAAGAAGTGAGTGACACCTTTGCTCTAACACGGGAGACCCAGGCGGATGCATTGGTCTTCCACCGTTTTCTCCTGCTGGGCGGATTGGGTGGGCTTTGATTTTTCCGATCTAAGGCGGAACCTTCCTTAGGAAGCTCTGCGACTCGATCGGATCTTCGCGACGGCGTCCAGCTCGGCGGACGCGTCAGCGTTACACCAGTGCGTTCCGTCGGAATCGACGGTCTCGCCGATGAAGATGTGGATGCCGCCGATTGGGACGATGGAGAGCTTGACGGGGTTTGACCCGCGAATAGTCGTCGGAGGGACGATGAAAATTCCCGGCGTAGAGTACGCGCCCACGTGATCGAGTCGTCGTAGCTTCCCATGGCGGAGCCCTCCGGTTCCGGCCTCCAGACGCCCTCAGGCCCCACGGTGGGCGCCAGCTTCGTTGCCTCGACGGTACCTCGGAGGAGGGATCCTCACGAGGGAGAAAAGTAGGGGCCATAGGCGGAGTGCACACGGGACGGTGTCGCGAGTTACCCGGCTTCGGAACACACACGATGACGGGCCTCTGCTGCTTATGCCGAATTATCTGGGCGCTTGCGCGTTGTTACAATGGTTGTGGTTGTGCCTCTAGGGCTCCTAGGATCCGGCTTATAAAGGCGCTCGGATCTAGGGTTTACATGGAGAGTCCTAGCCGGAATACAAGTTGCCTAACTACGGTACAATATCTTGCCGTGTACGTCAAGGATCCGCCTTCCTCATGGTCGCTGGATCCGGATACTTTATGGGCTTCCACGGATCCGGCCTCCTTCGTAGGTCGGTTAGGATCCGGCTCCATGTTCCTGGGTTGGACTTCATCCTTCATGATCAACAGCAACTGGGCCGCCCGATGGGCCCCATGCCACCATCACCGTCTGTGGGCCACCCGGGCTTGCCGGATCTAGGCCATGTCGTTGATATACCCATAAAGTATACCCACAACAAGCGTCCGGAGAGCAGGCCTCCGAAACCCCGTCCGTTGAGATCCACCGGGAGGCGGGCGATAAGGTTTTGGGGAGCGTTCTGGCGCGACTGCTGCTGTTCGTGCTCTTCTTCGACGGATCGGCTGCATCGACAGATCCGACTACACCATGGGCGACATCAACAATACCCATGGTGGTGCTGCTGCTGGTGCGACCTTCCCGGTCGCGATGTACGTGCTTTTCCTCTCCTACCTTGCACTGCTACTTGTTCCATGTTCAGATCGATGCATGTGCTTAGTCTGATGTGCGTGGTTAAGTATGCTTGTGCATCGTAATGTTGCTTTCGGTAATTAATCTCATACGGAAATTGCCTAATATTCCAACAATCCAAAAACCTTATCGCTTAGGCAATTTTCACCGTCTGGTTTTGCTGCTGCGCTTAAACCGAGCCCGTTTACGGGATCTCATTTCAAGAGATGGCAGAATAAGACCCTCTTGTGGCTCTTGCTATGGGCGTGCACCGAGTTGCGGAAGGTATTCCCGGAGGTCCGCTTACTGAAGAGGATAAAGCGTTCGGGGATGCCACCGTAATCTTTGTGGGTGCCGTCCTAAGTGTGCTTGGAGACAAGTTGGTTGATGCTTATGCACATACGAAATGGGAAGGAACTGTGGGATGCACTAGACGCTAAGTTTGGTGCTGCCGCCGGAGGTGAAGCTGTATGCTATGGAGCAGTTCAATGACTCGAGAATGGTTGAGAACCGATACGTAGTAGAACAGGCTCATGAGATACAGATCATGGCAAAGGAACTTGAGCTCCTCAAGTGTGTGCTACCGGACAAGTTTGTCGCGGGATGCATTGTCGCTAAGCTTCCCCCTTCATGGAGGAACTTTGCCACTTCTCTAAACATCAGGCATGAGTTCTGTTGAGAATATCATGGGATCTCTGGATGTTGAGGAGAGGCGAGGGCAAAAGACAAACACACTGGAGGAACCGAGGGACGTTCTGCTGCCAATATGGTACAAAAAATGCCCACAAGTCCAAGGGAAAGAACAAGGGAGTCTCCCAGACTACCAACTTCAAGAAGAAGGGGAAAACGGAGAAGAAAGATCCTTCTTTGGGTGTGTGGCGAGGCGCCATTGGGCTAATCGTTGTCCACAACGCAAAGGAAAGAAATGTCAAGCTGACAGAACTCAAATTCTGTAAGCATGGTCATTGGCAACGTACACAGAGGAAGGAACTACAGGGTATGGTAATATATTACCTCTGTTCTTTCGGTGTTTCAGCCACAGAATGGTGGGTTGATACCGGTGCTAATGTTCATGTGTGTCGACATCTCCATGTTTACCTCTTATCGGGCCCGAGGTTCCTCGGTAATGATGGGGAATGGGTTACATGCTATTCGTGGTGTTGGCACGGTAGATCTGAAGTTTACTTCGGGAAAGATCGTGCAACTGAAGAACGTGCTGCATGTCCCTTCTATCAAGAAGAATCTCGTTAGTGGCTCCCGTCTTATGAAAGATGGGTTTAAGTTGGTATTTGAGTCCAATAAAGTTGTATTGTCTAAGTATGGAACTTTTGTTGGAAAGGGCTATGAATGTGAGGGAATGTTTCGCTTCTCTCTAGAAGACTTCTGTGATAATGTTGTGAACCATGTAAGCACTAGTGTTAATGAAACTAATGTTTGGCATTCACTACTTTGTCATGTTAATTTCGGTTGTATGTCGCGGCTTGCTGATATGAGTTTAATTCCGAAATTCACCTTTGTCAAAGGCTCTAAGTGCCATGCTTGTGTGCAAGCAAAACCCACGCAAGCCTCACAAGCCTGCGAAGGAAAGAAACTTGGCACCACTAGAGCTCATACATTCAGATCTATGTGAGATGAATGGTGAGTTGACAAGAGGTGGAAAGAAATATTTTATGACTTTGATTGATGATTCCACTAGATATTGTTATGTGTATCTCCTGAAAACTAAAGATGAGGCTCTTGATTTCTTTAAAATCTATAAGGCTGAAGTTGAGAACCAACTTGAAAGGAAAATAAAAAGGGTTCGGTCCGATCGTGGTGGAGAGTACTTTTCTAATGAGTTCAATTTATTCTGTGCGGAACATGGTATAATCCATGAGAGGACGCCTCCCAATTCCCCACAATCCAATGGGATTGCGGAAAGGAAAAAACCGTACTCTAACAGATTTGGTTAACGCCATGTTAGATGTTTCGGGTTTATCCAAGGAATGGTGGGGGAGGCTATATTGACTTCGTGTCATGTCCTAAACCGTGTTCCAACCAAGAATAAAGAGATTACCCCTTATGAGGAATGGGAAAAGAAAAGGCCATCACTCTCCTACCTACGAACTTGGGGTCGTTTGGCTAAAGTGAATTTGCCAACCACCAAAAAGCGAAAGCTTGGACCAAAAACCGTGGACTGTGTCTTTCTTGGCTATGCTTCCCATAGCATTGCTTATAGATTTCTTGTGGTGAAATCTGGAGTGGACGACATGAATGTTGGCACCATCTTTGAATCAAGAGATGCTACATTCTTTGAGAATATATTTCCTATGAGAGATATGCATGGCATGTCTAGTTGGGAATCTGATCCAATACATGAAACTCCTATGGAGTCTGATGAGGAATCTGATGATGAGAGTTCAGATTCTGATGAAGATGACAATGAAGCTCCCACAAGGAGTAAGAGACAAAGGACTGCAAAGTCTTTTGGTAATGACTTCATTGTGTATCTTGTGGATGATACTCCCACTACCATTTCAGAAGCTCTCGCATCTTCGGATGCAGACTACTGGAAGGAAGCGGTTCAAAGCGAGATGGATTCCATCTTAGCTAATGGAACGTGGGAGTTAAGCGTCCTTATGGGTGCAAACTGTAGGATGTAAATGGGTATTTAAGAAGAAGCTTCGAGCTGATGGTACTATTGAGAAGTACAAAGCTCGACTTGTAGCCAAAGGCTATACCCAAAAGGAAGGCGAAGATTTCTTCGATACATACTCACTGTGGCGAGATTGACCACAATACGAGTACTACTGTCATTGGCTGCCTCACACGGTCTTCTCGTTCATCAAATGGACGTTAAGACGGCTTTCCTAAATGGAGAGTTGGACGAGGAAATTTACATGGAACAGCCCGATGGTTTCGTACTACAAGGTCAAGAAAGAAAGGTGTGTAAATTAAAGAAATCTTTGTATGGTCTCAAACAAGCACCCAAACAATGGCATGAGAAGTTCGAAAGAACTTTGACATCTGTGGGCTTTTTTGTTAATGAAGCCGACAAATGTGTGTACTATCGCCATGGTGGGGGTGAGGGAGTTGTCCTATGCTTATATGTGGATGACATACTAATTCTTGGGACAAGTCTCAAAGTGATTGAGAAGGTAAAAACCTTCTTATCTCAATGTTTCGAGATGAAAGATCTTGGAGAAGCTGATGTTATATTAAACATCAAGTTACTGAGAGATGAGAATAATGGGATTACACTTGTGCAATCTCATTATGTTGAGAAGGTGTTGAGCAGATTTGGTTATGCTGATTGCAAATCTTCTCTCACACCTTATGATCCTAGTGTCTTGCTTCGAAAGAATGAAAAGGCAACTAAAAATCAATTGAGATACTCTCAAATCATTGGTTCACTCATGTATTTAGCTTGCGCTACGAGGCCTGATATCTCGTTTGCTGTGTGCAAACTTAGCCGGTTTGTGGCCAACCCGGGAGATGATCATTGGCATGCTCTTGAGAGAGTGATGCGCTATCTAAAGGGAACCATGAGTTATGGAATTCATTATACCGGGTATCCAAGAGGATTGGAAGGGTATAGTGATTCCAATTGGATTTCGATGCTAAAATGAAAGCCACAAGTGGATATGTTTTCACTCTTGGTGGTGGTGCTTTTTCTGGAAGTCTTGCAAGCAGACCATCTTAACGAGGTCAACTATGGAAGCAGAACTCACGCATTAGATACAGCTCCGTCGAAGCGGAATGGCTTCGTGAGCTCTTGATGGACTTGCCTATGGTTGAAAAACCAATACCGGCCATCCTCATGAACTGTGATAATCAAACTGTGATTGTCAAAGTGAAAAGTTCTAAGGATAACATGAAAAGTTCCAAACATATCAAGAGGAGATTGAATCTGTCAGAAAACTGAAGAACTCCGGAGTGATAGCATTGGATTATGTCCAAAGTGCTAAAAATCTGGCAGATCCTTTCACAAAAGGACTATCAAGAAATATGATAGACCTTGCATCGAGGAGATGGGTTTGAGACCCACTTGAGTTGCCGAGGGGGTAACCCAACCTATGTGATCGGTAATTCCGTGAAGTAGGACTGGGAAAACAAACCGGAGTAACTGAGATGAGAAAAATTTAACACTCCCACTCCGCTGCAGATGCAATTCTCTCATAGTTACTGTAAGGCAGGTTGACAATATCTTAATGTGTTCTAAGCGGCTCTTGATGAGCGAAGACGCAGTCCTACATGGCGATCTTTTGAAGAACACACCTATACGAGTGACACTACTGGTCATAGTGTGGGAGATTTGGGTGAATCTCTAGTAAGCTCATGAAGGGCCGAGAGTATGACTTATAAGCTCCAGGGGAAGGCTATGGTAGCCTAGTACCGTGCCGGCATTGAGCGAAACTTGCTGCACAAAGACGACAATTCAAGGCATAGTCCATTGTTCGGTTGTAGTCAAGCGTAGCACCTTGCCTAAGTGGAAGTTCAACTTAACAGTCTCCACCGAAGTGCGGGTATATTAAACGGTGAATGGAACTAATGTGTCATCGATGTGCATATGAGATCTGGTGGGGGATTGTTGAATGTAGATGGGCTGCAGCCCAATAAGGCAGCCCATGTAGACTACAATTCCTGAAATCTCAAGGCCCATCACGTTGGCAGCTTGGGACAGCCTTGGGGACAAAATTTAGTCCCACATTGCTAGTTGGGAGTGAGTTGGAGTGGTATATAAGGGCTGCTGTTCTACTCCTTCCAAGTGAGTGAGAATAGAAGGAGCCCTCGCGCACTCCTCCTCCTCGCCCGCCCGCCTCGCCTCGTCTCGTCTCGTCTCGTCACGCATGCACGTCGCGTTTCGTGACTCGAGTTCGAGTTCGAGACACACTCAAGGAAGCCTAAATTTTTGCTTGGTGCACCAACTGAGTTGGGTACGTGTCGACCTGCATGTGCATGCTCGCCGCGTGTCCCTGGCTTCCTACGCGTGTCAACGCGGTCGGCTCACCTCCGGCTATACCAAGAGACGGATACCGGTCATATACTCTCTCTCACAAAGTTCCTTTTCTGCGCTACTCTCTAGTCTTCCCCATCCGCGTGCGTGCGCCGTCGGGAGAGCAGGCCTCCGAAACCCCGTCCGTTGAGATCCTGCACCGGGAGGCGAGGCGATAAGGTTTTTGGGGAGCGTTTCGCGTGCTCGCTCTGTTCGTGCTCTTCTTGACGGATCGGCTGCTTCATCAACAGATCCGACTACACCATGGGCGACATCAACAATATCCATGGTGGTCTTGCTCTTGGTGCGACCTTCGGTCGCGATGTACGTCTTTTCCTCTCCTACCTTGCACTACTTGTTCCATGTTAGATCTGCATGTGCTTGTCGATGTGTGTGGTTAAGTATGCTTGTGCATGTAATGTTGCTTTCGGTAATTCTCATACGGAAATTGCCTAATATTCCAACAATGTCTTAGCTAGACCAAACGAAGTCCCATTTCTTAGTTGCATAGGAAAATAACGAACTTTAATTACAAAATGTTGTGATCTTTTTATTTCTTTGCCGAATTTACTTGAGAATTTACAGGATGTAGTGGTCAATTCAAGGTCAGCATAATCGATGATACCAACGTTGTAGGAAGGCTATCTCACACAAAAAAAAACCGTTGTAGGAAGGGTTCAATTAATTCCTTAACCCATCACCTTGACTTGACTTGACTTCTTGTGCTCTTCATCTTCTTCTACTCTTTTCTTCGTTTTGGCATATACCTGTCTCCTGCCGGGTGTCCTCAATGAAGACGAAATCTAGTCAAAATTGGTTAACTAACAAACAAATAGAAATCAATCAAGTTAGCTATTCTCTCTTGACTAGTCAGACATCTATCAGATACAGTTGGCACCTGTCTCCAACTGGAGTCCATATTGCCCTAACCGTATTTGATATGACGTTCTGTGGTTGAAAATACCTAGTAGTTAATTCTCACGTCGCATTACATATGAATCGCCTGCAGAGCAGTGATCACTTGCGCCGCCTCACACTATAACTTGACAAAATCCTCTCGAGCGTCGCAACCATGGATCGCAGCCCCTCGCCACCGGCTCCACGGGTGTACACGGAGGCCCAGCCGTCCACCGTATTCGTGTACGCCGATACGGCGAAGTTCATGGAGGTGGTGCGGAGTTTCACCGGCCAGACGGCGCCCACGAACGTGCCGACATCGGCGGCGTTAGAGCCGGGGCGGCAGCACCAGTCAACGGTTGCACTGGCAACTGCCACAGCGCCAGGGCCAAGCGCGCCCGGCTTAGTGTCTCAACTGACGCTGTCACCGCCATTGCCGTTGGACAACCCCGTTCCGTGCGTCCTCAACAAGGCGCCGGATCCACGGTCGCTGGCGACGTCGTCGTCTGCGTCAACGCTCGCTGAGGAGGTGGAGGTGGAAGACGCTGAGGATGTGGAGATGGAGAACGCTGAAGAGGTGGAGGCCATCAAAGAGGGGAGGTTCTATCTACGGCCATCGCCGCCGCCTGGGAAGAACGCCGACGCTAGCGTGCCGAAGCTGCTGATGTTGTTCCCGCTGGCTCCTTCCACCCGTGAAGGAAATTGAGACATGTATAGATGCATCAATGCATGCCGCGTCTGTCCGGTGAGGTGGACTAGATGAACAGATATATGTTGGAATAAGTTCATGAAGAGATTTTGATATTATCACTGATCATTGAACTTATTCACAGGATGAGATAATCAGTGAATTATTCACCAGAGGGTGTGAATGTGCATCTTTCAAATGGAAAAAAAAACTTATGGGTTTGTCGCAGGAGGCTGAGCCGCAATTGTCATCTGTTGGCGTCGGGTCATTCCCCACCCTATACTAAGGACTTGTTTGATTACAAGGATTTCTAAAGAAATTTTGTAGGGTTCTTACCTAGAGGATTTTTTTTCCTATAGAGGTGATTTGATTCAAAGGATTGAACCCTTGAAAATTCCTATGGATTCCTTTCCTACACTACAATCCCATAAGATGTCTAACAAGAGGTTAGGGCTAGTTTGATTCACATGATTTTCAGAATGCATCAATAGGAAAAACACAAAGTTAGAATGACATGTACTCTCCAATCCTATAGGATTAAGAAACTACAGGATTTTGGGTTCACGAGTGTTTGATTGCACAGGAAAATCAAACGAATTGTAAAAAGAGGTTAGAGTGAAGGTAAAATTTTCTCCAAAACATAATTCAAATGAATCATTTATAAGAATTTCAAAGGATTGCAATCCTATGAATCAAACAACCGTTTGTAGGAAAAAAAAATCCTATAAATCCAAATCCTACAAAAATCCTAACAATTCCTTTGAATCAAACATGCCCTTAGACCTCTTGGAAAATTTCATATATGCCTATAACAACTAGCACATGTAATCAATCTCTATTAAAATTTCCTGCCTTTTCCTGTGGTGCAATCAAACAATTCCTGCAACCGATTCCTGCATTTTTTTTATTCCTATAGAATCCCACATGGCATGACATACTATTCATGCGTTTTTTCTATTCCTATGTTTTTAGAATCATTTGAATCAAACAGGTCCTACAACACACACTTCGATCAGGTTCCTAAATTGCCGACATTTTGAAGTGTCGGCAAATCAAAAAACTGTTGGCAATTGGGTTTAGAGGCAGGGAAAAAAGTGTTGCATTAAGTGGTGTGGTGAATTGTATTTAAAGTGTGCCCACAAAAAAATTGGGGACAATTTTGGTAAACTGGCGGCATTTTGGCAAGCTACCTGAATTTCCAAATAGAGGAAGTTTTCTCAAAGTGCACCTACATGTCTCCCCTTTGTTCTCCCACGAGCCTCCGAGTGATTGTAGCTCATCGAAAGATGACGCCGAGATGAGGGCATCGATTAGGAGGGATACTACATGGAAACCGCATTACAACTATCCATGCAAAGTTACCGATGTGAGTCTTCAATAAATCGAGGACGACGTCAATGATGACCTTGTTGATTCACTAGAATTTGCCGATTGGGTTTAGCATGAGGTCAACGAGGACGAGCATGAGCTCCACCGCCGACACCGCCATCGTGTTAGGGAAGGAGGATACACGGTACCATTTCTCACTCGGGTACCATAGTGAGGTGGGCGAACAACCAACCTATCATGATCGATTCAGACTCGGGGTAGTTTGTAGTACCATGTGTTTGTTTAATTATGTCGCTTGAGAACTATATAGTAGCATAAATTATGTCTTGAACTATGTTATTTAATCGATGTTGTATTTTCTTTAATTATGGTGTGGTTGGTTTACCCTTGTTTCATGTTGAATTTAGTATTTTGATTACCCATGTTCATGTGAAGAGGAGCACAAATATATGGTATGCTATTTTAGGTATGTTGCAAACTCAAAAGAAATTTGGCTATCTAATCATTGTCTCTCATGTAGCCAAATTTGGTTTGGTAGCCAAAGCTAGTTTGTCAAGTTTGTATTTGTATGGGCGAACAGCCAACCTATCATGATCAACTCGGACTCGGAGTTGTATTACCGTGTGTTTGTTTAATTATATCGCTTGAGAACTATCTAGTAGCTTAAAATTATGTTTTAGACTATGCTATTTAATTGACGTTGTATTTTCTTTAATTACGGTGTGCTTGGTTAATCCTTGTTCGATGTTGAATTTAGTATTTTGATTACCCATGTTCATGTGAAGAGGAGCACAAAATATATGGTATGCTACTTTAGGTATGCTGCAAACTCAAAAGAAATTTGGCTACCCAATCCTTGTCTCTCATGTAGCCAAATTTGGTTTGGGTAGCCAAAGTCTGGCAAGTTTGTATCTATATGAGATGTGGAAATCCAAATAGGTTCACGGGTTCGTATGAACCCATTCTTTGAAAACACATTTGAAATGTCAGAAAAAAAATGTCACATAAACATCTGGACATTCTATCTTCACAACTAAATATTTTGGGAAAATTGTGTCTCGTGTTCAAAAGAAAAATTTCGATATTGCAACATGACTATTCACGGAACACCACCTCCTATGAGATACATTTTAGCCTATTTTTTTCTCTAAATCTACAACAAGTATTTAAAGCTAGAGGAAGTACCTTCATTACGAAAATAAATTCCTCCCGACAGAAACGGGGAGGGAGGAGGGGATGTTGAAGCCCTACTTTACTTGTTATTCTCCCGACCAAATGATGCATGGACCTCTCCTAGGTTTGGGATGCTTAGGGCCCTCACGTGATACTCTCAAGGTGTTTAGTGTTGTCGCAAAATGACGAGAGTAGTTCTCAATGGTAATACCACTCTACCCAGCTTACAACACACACCTCCTACACTCCATTAGTACGACGAGAGGGTTGCAACGATTACCTCCATGGTTATAGTTGGCGACGACTCACAATCCACCATAGTTGACGTAAAAATCGTTGACTTGGGCAAGGCATCCCGACCATAGTTTTAAAAACCAGATCTAAGTCATCGGTTGAACCAGAAATAACCGGAACCGAATATTCCAACGGTTTGTTACGTGATGTGGACCGTCCCTTCTACCGAGTCGGAACCAGTTTAACTGCTGGTTTTTACTGAACCGGGGAACCAGCCAGTTTAGAGTGAGCCGCCAGGTTCAACGCCTGTTTCGGAAGTACCTCTTAATTTAATACTCTCTCCGATTCATATTACTTATCGTTAATATAGATGTATATATATTTTTTAATTGTAGATATATTTATTTTAGCATCAAGTAATATGGATCGACGGGAGTATTTTTTTTTTGTGAAATACAGGGGCAGATTTGGAAATGGAAGAAATCGAGGCATTGGCTAGGTTTCCAATCGATCCTGTCCCAATTCAGTGTAGCTCTTCCTTGTCCCGCCGGTCGCCGCCACTGAGGCCGACGGAGCGCTGCCGGCCGCCACTTGAGACCAAGCTCGGTTGCACGGGCCGCCGGCCACTGCTCGATTCCGCGGCCGCTCGCCACCGCTGCCGGCCGCCGCTAGTCCCCCGCCGGCCACCTTCACGCTCACGGGCTGTTCTGCATCTCCTGGTACCGGCCGCTGCTATTCTGCATCTCCCGGACCTGTAAGCTGTATGTAGCCTGTTGCTGGCTTGCTCTATGTCGTCAGTATGTCAGTATGATGGAGCATGTGGCTATTTGCACCTTGCCGTTGGCGTGTTACCTGCTTGTTCTATGTCTGTTTCCCCATATGATGTATGTCAGTATGTGGCTAGTGCATGCGCTGCATTGCTGCCGGCTTGCTTGCTGCTAGAATTGCATACTTGCATCCATACATGCGTGTTGGCAAGTTGCTGCTTATCTGCTCGAATTATTATGCCAAAGTCTGAAATCATCCATTTGCGCAGAAGGCGGCAGGAGCCAAGGAGTTGAAGTTTAGAAGCCCTAAACTGGCCTTTGCACGGTACCTTGCGAGATCCAGAAGAAGACGACGCAGAGCACGAGGACGAATACTATAGGTGGCGATGCATGGCTCGGAGCCACTCACCCAATTTTTCCTCTTCAGCTCCACTCCATGCCAGAGAGCTCCGCCGCCATCTGATTCCTCCACCCGAAGCTGCCGCTGATTTCCTTCCTCTGAGCTGCGCCGCTTTCCCGACCTTGCCACTCCAGGGCAGTGCTTTGTCGCCTGTCGTCTTTGTCCCCTTCTGCTCCGCGTTGTCTTCTCCAGGATCTCACAAGGTACCGTGTAGAGGGCAGGCGTGCTTCTAAACTTCCAATTCCTTAGCTCCTGCCGCCTTCTGTGCAAATGGATTGTTTCGACCTTAATCTGATGGGTATTTAGTTGATGATCAGCTTGAATCCGGGAACAAAGAAGGTCCATGGCATGTGCTGCTTACAGTATCAGGGGCCATCTCAAGCTTGCCGGAGGGCATGGCCTGTATGCCCTGGCCAATAATCGCCTGTCCAGCAGCTTGAAGCCTTCGGTATCTTATCCTTTTTCTCGGCCATGGAGTAATATCTCTAGCAATGCAGCACGACACGCCGCCTGCCATTCTCACTTGATTGTTGGCAATTCAGAAAGGTGGCGCTCAAGCTTGAAAGCTTCACTGGAGGATGGTACCATTGTCGCTGGTAAATAACTCTTGGATTTTTTTGGGTGTGAATTCTTTAGGAACCGCCCTTTGAGACAAATTGCAATGCCAAAACCTTTCCTCTAGTTAATATCAGCAGCCAGTTAAATGCAAAGTGCACCAACAGTGTTTAATTCTTGTTTGTCCTGTTGTTATCAGAAGGGAGGGTAACTGTATTGGTCATTGGTGGTGGAGGAAGGGAGCATGCACTTTGTTTTGCTTTGAACCGTTCACCTTCTTGTGAGGCAGTTTTATGCGCCCCTGGTAATGTTGGTATTGCTCAATCTGGAGATGCGGCCTGTATCTCGGACTTAGACATCTCCAATAGTGATGCTGTTATATCTTTCTGCCACAAGAGGGGAATTGGAATGGTGGTAATAGGTCCTGAAGGTCCTCTTGTTGCGGGTCTTACGAATGACCTTGTCAAAGCTGGGATACCAACCTTTGGTCCTTCATCGGAGGCTGCAGCTTTAGAGGGATCAAAGGACTTTATGAAGAAGCTGTGTGATAAGTACAATATCCCAACTGCTCAGGTACTTCAGTTTACATTTTTATTAAGTACTGCAGTCTTCCAGGGACTGCAGGGGTTTGATTCCTTGAGATGACTGCATATGGTTGATACTATTGCTATCCATGTTTAAGAAAGGGTACAATGGTACATCATCTTAGGCTTAAGCATATTTCCTTCGTCCTGAGGCAATGCTGCTAATCATGTTCATTTTGTACTGAATTGCTACTACCAATTACAGAGGCTAGAAGTAAGGCAACCAGCTTTGAATTTCTGCTGGAATAACTTCGACTATGAGGCTGAAGTAGTTCTAACCATTGTTCATAGTTCTTACATTTTCCTAAGGGTACTTGCTTTTTGAAATGAAGTTATCTTATTACTGCAGAAAGTGACTGTAAAATTTACTTTAGGAAAATGCAGTAAAATTGATACTCCTCTTTATGTGATACTTATGTTTAGTTTCAAATGTTAAGGCATATAAATGTAGCTAATATGATTCCCCTTATCTCTCTCTTGTAGTATCACACATTCACGGATCCTGTGAAAGCTAAACAATATGTCCGGGATCAAGGGGCCCCTATTGTTGTTAAAGCTGATGGATTGGCTGCTGGAAAGGGCGTCGTCGTTGCTATGACTTTGGATGAGGCATTTGAAGCAATAGACTCTATGCTGGTTGAAGAGTCATTTGGTCCTGCTGGTTCAAGGATCATTATTGAGGAGTACCTAGAGGGTGAAGAAGCCTCATTCTTTGCATTAGTAGATGGTGAAAAGGCTTTGCCACTTGAATCAGCACAGGATCACAAAAGAGTTGGTGATGGTGATGTTGGACCAAACACAGGTGGTATGGGTGCATACTCCCCTGCTCCAATAGTGACGGAAGAACTTAAGCACACGATTATGGAAACCATAATTATTCCAACTGTTAAAGGTATGGCGGCTGAAGGATGCAAGTTTGTTGGTGTATTATATGCTGGGCTTATGATAGAAAAAAAATCTGGTCTGCCTAAGCTTATTGAATACAATGTGCGATTTGGGGATCCTGAATGCCAGGTTAGTGGTTATCTGTCATCTTCCTCTAAGATATCTATATTTCTCAATTTAAGCAATACAAGTCTGGTATATTTTCTTTGTCAATGTATGATCAAAGTGTTCTTGATGAAGTTGGTCAATAGAATGCAATGTATTTGAATTCCTTCCCAACATTGTTTGTCCTCATACTTCAGTGATTACCTAATAACTTCTCTTCATAATTTCTTTACTGATGCCTTAATGAAGTTTTCATACTTTAGTGATCCCCTAATGAAGCTCTCCTGATAGATATGTCTGTAACAGTTCACTTTACTTTAAAAGGGGTGTGGTGCTTTTCCTGGTCAGTAGTTCGTGTTGTACATTGACATTGTTCCATTTGTGTGCTAAAGGTAGAAATATAACTTGTCTCTAGGAATTGGAACGATGATGTGCTAGGAAAGCAAAGAAAGCAAGTTCTAATGAGAAATGGGAGCGCCTAGCTGCCTATATGTAAACATAGTTTCCCTAGGTCCTCCTCTTGAGAATCACTCGTCCATTGTAGACTGTAGCCTGTAGGGCATTACCATGTTCATAATTTCAGTATAGATAGATAGATTATCTGATATTAGCAAAATGAGAGTAAAAATAGTAGATTCATGAAATCATTATCATACTGTGTTTTCATAACATTATAGTAGCTTGTGATCAAAATTGGCGATGAGAGGTACATCTTCTAGAATGTGCTCATGCCCAAAACAATGTACATTACTACATTTGACATTTGTAACAGAGCGAGAACCTTACAAATCTCATCTGAACTTTGTGTCTTATTCTCATTTCCATTTGTTTGCGACAAAAAGCAGCGCAACCTAGTTTTGTTCACTGCTCACGCTTCCCCTACTTAAAGGCATATGAAATATGTTTCTGTAGTGCCGCACGAAATCTTACGGAGCACATTTCTAATATGATTATATGTTTCTTAATTCTCCCAGTTGGCCTGACACATGTTTTGCCCATCAAATTCTAATTGTGCATTGCACTATTAATCCATTTTCTTTTGCTCAGGTTCTGATGATGAGATTAGAATCCGATCTTGCACAGGTTCTGCTATCTGCATGCAAAGGGGAACTTGGCAAGGTTTCGCTAACCTGGTCACCTGAAATCGCAATGGTAGTTGTGATGGCAAGTGAAGGATACCCTGGCTCTTATAGGAAGGGAACTGTAATAAAAAATATCGACAAGGCCGAGCAGGTTTCTCCAGCTGTTAAGATATTCCATGCTGGAACAGCTTTGGATGGAGATGGCAACCTTGTAGCTGTCGGGGGCCGCGTGCTTGGTGTCACTGCAAAGGGCAAAGACATTGAAGAAGCGAGGTCAAGGGCATACGATGCAGTTGATGTTGTTCACTGGCCAGAAGGATTCTTCAGGCGGGATATCGGTTGGAGGGCACTGAAACAGGAGCAGCCGGCTAACTACTGATGAGGTTCCCTAAAAACTATGGTGAGCATCTAGTGTCAAGTGAAATGAAGATTAACTCCTGGAACATTACCATGATTTATGGTGGTCTTTTTTTTGACAATATGATTTATGGTCGTCTTGTATTGTTTCACATGGCAACATGCTAGGTGCAGTTACCTCTTCATTTTTAGAGCAAAGTGCACTTACCTATGGAGGTGCAATCATGCTATCAACTAACTATTCGACTGAACATAACCATGTGAAACGGACAATTCTTTATAGCTAGAAATTTTATGACTGGTTATTTAATTCACTGGGCTAATGACAAATCTAATGATACTGGCTGTAGTCTGTAGAGGAGGGGGCAATACCGAAATCCAACAGATGAGCTCTATAGGGGAACAGCCGAGGCTTGCTGTAGCCACCTCTATTAGTGTTGGGCATTCCTTGTCAACACCGCTGAGATGAACAGAACATTCCCCTTTTTTCATAGCTTTATTATATATGTATTCCAAGCCACTGTTTGGTGCTAATACATCTTTGCTGACATCTGGAGCATTCTGGTATACATATTTGCCTTATATCCCCTGAAAGTTGCAGTTTTTTTATAACACTGATGATTAAAGCTATATGTGGTCAGTATAATTCTTATTTGCATAACTTGCAGTTACTGACATGAACACTGCAAGCACTGAAACCATGCATCAACGACCCATGATGGGAACTCTTTGAAAAATTCTTTTTCACCATGTTTTTACCCTCCTTTATTTCGATAAAGCTGTGCAATTCAAGTCAATATCTGAATGCTTTAAGCTTTAGGAATGGAAGCGTTTCAAAGACTGCCAAGTACTTTTCTTTTTCTTTTTTTCTTATCACTTTTTTCCTGAAACCGAAGTTTCAGTCAAGAATCTTGAACAGATGATTACTACACCTACCGATGACAAAATTGCCTCAAGTAATACAAAAATCTGGAAAGTATTCCTGGTAGATTGGGCATAAACAAGAATCAGTGTAAAGGTGATTACAGTGGATGGTGACTGAATATTACAAAGGGCCAAAGCTATCATGGAAAGGACTATTACATTGGACAGCACAAACCCTATATATACCTTTGATGAACAGGAAAAAAATACAGTAGAAAAGAAGATGAGAAGAGGAAACACAAAGTTGCATGTTATTGCTCTTCTCCATCTTCCATCGCCATCAAATGCTAGCAACAGCTTGTAGGAGTTGGGCTCCTCCAGCTGAGGCGCCGCCGCTGATGATGACAGCGAGGGCTGGCTGGACGCGTTGCGTTGGAACTCGGTCAACATGGACACGATTACACGAAGAAGTTGACCACTGGCTGAGCTGTTCCCAGACCTGCTCACTGTCGCGCTCCCCAAATGATTAAATCAAACATATAAATACACAGACATCAGCGATCCTAGAGGAACATACTGTTTGCCAGCTCGTCCATCGCCTAACACTGCTGCTACCACAGGTATATACAAACAGGTGAGATAAACAGACCGACGGAGTTGCTAACTCGCTAAGGTCAGGTAGCCACGCCCCATGCACCAAAGCATGGTAGCTTTGCCTTTGTCGATGTAACTACGCCCCACGCTTGAAGGCCTCGCGGACGACCTGCATGTTGACGAGCGCGGTTTCCCCGCCACACTTGATCACATAGAACTGGCACAGCGCGCGACCAGCAACCTTCCACGCAAAGCCACACTTGCCGACGTCGTCCTTTTGCAGCGCTTTCTCGTACACGATCTGGTAGATAGCGCAAGCCTCCTTGAACACCACGAACCGGTTCCTCTGGCTCTCCTCCAGCTCCACGGCCTCGTACAGCATCTGCGAACAACGGCTCCAACAACGGAGTTTTTAAGAGCCCAGTCTCTAGAATGTTTTTCGATATAGCAGTGGGTATATGGAAGGTGAGGGTACGCTAATTACCTGCTTGTAATGTTTGAAGAGCTCCTGGAACCTCATGTTTTTCTCTTCTTTAGAGATAGGGGGCTTACGGTTCACGTCACATAGTGGTGAGCTCAGCTTCAGATATTCCTGGTAACGGGGTCCCCAGATCTTGCGCTCTTCTGTTACTTCTTCCTCGGTGAAGCATGTTAAGGGAGATATCTCTGAGAAAACAAAGAGGAGATGAAAAACATAATCATAATTTGGTTATTACTGTAGAGGAGGCAATAATAGTCAGCGATTTGTCACCAAATCGCATGTCTGCTTTTTTATGCTAACGTACCTCAACTAATATGGCCTAATATAGCCCACTGGTGCAGATTAATCAAAACCCAACGAATATGACCCAAAGTAAAAATGCATAAACAGCCTTGAAACCCAACGAATATGGTCCACTGGTGCAGATTAATCGGATAGAGATAATCCAAATGCTATAGCTATGTAATTCAAACTTCATTTTCCTTCGGATTCGGACAAGTTATGTAGCAAAGCTATGCAGTTTCTAACCAAGAATTAATGAGAAAGGAGACCTTCTCCCTATCCTCTTTGCACCACAGGCCTGGACTCGAGTGAAATGCTGCCATGACCCGTCCAAGCGCAGAATGCGCACTTTCACCCTCCAACCTCCCACAATTAAACATATACATAAGTTGATAAAAAACCTGGTTGATCGCTACTTATCCTCAATAGTCTACCATAGCGCATCAAACTAAATCTTAACACTCCCCCTCATGTCAAGGTTGTAGACATGGGATTGATAAAAGGCCCCAACTATTTTAGATATAATAGTGTGTTGGCCCGGTCTGGTACCATAATTAATTGATGCACCAGCCAGTTCACCCAAAAGTCTGAACTGATAGAGAAGGGCTGGCAATATATTTTAACACTAGGATTTCGGGAACTCATGTTGGCATGATGGTGAGGGTTCAATTCTGCTTGAAACTACCATATTGCTTGCAAGATACTTTCAGTCACTTGCAAATCCAGTGCAACTCTTGTACATAGTAGCAAAAGAGAAGGCAGCTGTATAATGAAACTGACAACGACCAAAACCTGATTAGGTAACAATAAATATCATTGAAACACGTCAGACGTGCATCACAAATTCACAATGACACGTGACCAGTAAAGATCAGTTCCAAGGAAAAAAAAGTATGCTAGCTAGGTAAGAGGTTCTATAAAAGGATATCACGAGTCAACTGGAATAGCAACTTACTGCTTGGAGGAACAGTTTCGGACTGCTGCGACTCTGCTTCATCATAGATTTTGCCCAGCACTGATGTCGAGTGGTAAGGAGGAACCGTGTATCCTTTCCGTTCCATAAAGTGCGGATATATTTTGACCCTCAGATAACCAGGGATAGTGATCTATTTGGAAGATGGATGAAAAGAAAGATAAACAGTCAGCCAAAGTAGAATACACTTTTTCATGCAATTGAAACTAAATTATTAAGCAGGGCAGGTAAAGTTCTACTGATGAAATGTATAAAGAACCCATTGCATGCAGATTCTTTATGTAACCTGCATTGTAGCTTTTCTTTAGGAATAACCTACATCGTAGCAGGATCATGATTCATGACATATCCAGTTACTAATACTAGCTAACATACAAGTAAATAAATTCTTGGTCAACTAATTTGTATGGTGTGGGACTTAATTTGCTATAAATGTAGTTAAAAAAGATAGTATGCTGAAAGCATTTAGCAATACTAAAAAAAATCTGAACTAACGTGCATTGCAAAATCATAGCAGATAAAAAAGGATAGTATGCCCCCACCAGAAAAAAACTGGAGTCAATGAAAATAGACACTAGCAGGTGGAACAATCCTAGCCCACCATCGCGAGTCTTGCGTCATTCCATCATGTGCACATTACATCCATCCAATAGCACATGGCAACACAACAACATCAGCAGCAAGCAAGACTTCAACAGACTATGAGTAGATAATAGGAGGTTCGTATTCTTGAGTCAGGAAGCAATAGAATAATAAAGTGTATCCTTGTATCTAAGTCTTGCCTTTCTCTTCTTTCTTTGACTAGGTATTCCCTATTCTAGACCCACTGGCCCAACTGGTGCTCCCGTTGCCACCCAACTGGAAACCTCTTCTTTTTTCTTTGAAGGAAAACTGTCAGGGAAGGGGGGACACTGTAAACAGACCACAAATTTGAGTCCATAGGGATTTGAACCCGGGTGGTGGGATTGTACATTCACGCTCCTCAGCCAAGAGCCGATAAAACAAGGGAGTTCCGCTCACTTCACCTGGAAACCTCTTCACGATGGATGTTTACTCGTGAATAATCACAGAATCACCATTCATCTATATTTCTAGAAAGACGTTCAGATGCATTTTTTCACAAGTGGCAAAGTGCCACCAAAAAAAAGTGTCACCGACAAGTTCATGCTGTGGTTGCAAACAAGGATATCAGGGGTAGGTACAGAAATTAAAGTGGAGGAATGGGAATAACTTTGGAGGGAGGGTGATTATTTTTTTTTCGCGAAAACGCAAAAGACTTGCGTTTCGGTGCATTGATAGATAGAGAAAGGTTATATGTACATGTCCACGAAGGGACCAACACCCCGCACTACAACTCGACCCAGGAAAGGAGACCTAGTCTAAGGCAGGATGTGCCGGACACCCCGGGCTCCCGCTCTCGCCCACTGTTGCGCCTCGGTCTTGATGTCGTTGAGCAGGGAAGGCACCGAAGGTTGTGCGTTGTCAAAGATCGCAGCATTCCGGTGCTTCCAGATCCACCACGCCGTGAGCATGATTATCGACGATGTACCTTTGCGCAACTGGCGGGGAGCGGTCCGCACCGCCTGTGACCACCACTCCACGAAGCCCCCCTCCGAAGCCGGAGGCCCCGAGGTGGATCGGATCCACGAAAGGACCTCGAACCAGATTGTCCTGGAGAATGAGCATCCAGTGAGCATGAGCAGGTGCGTCATAGTCTCCTCGGATTGGTCACACAGCGGGCATCGGGGCGCATGTGGTAGTCCACGACGCCCCAGCCTTTCACCCGTCCAACACTTATCCAGACAGGCCAGCCATAGAAAGAATTTCACCCTAGGAGGCGCCCAGGATCTCCACTTCAACTCCCATGATGCTGAGATGAACCCCCCCTGGAAGAGGGCTTCATAGCAGGAGTGGGAGGTGTACTGGCCGTCCGTCGTCCACAACCAGGTCATCGTGTCCTGTTCTTCCGAGAGCTGGACTTCCCTCAGTCTGACCCATAGTTGCACATATTGCCATAGTGCAAGGGGAGTTGGTGCTCTAGCTATGTCGGGAATCCAAGTGCGGTCCACCAGTGCCTGACGCACCGTACGCACCTTCCTGCGTCGTTTAGGAACCATCGCAAACACCTCTGGCGCCATCTCCTTGATGGACCTGCCGTCCAGCCAACGGTCCTCCCAAAAGAGGGCAGACTCTCCGTTCCCCAGTATCATCGAGGTGGAAGCCGCAAAAATGTCCAGCTTCGCCTTCGAGAACTGCATATCCAGCCCGCGCCAAGGTCGCCGGGGTCCGTGTGCATCCTCCATAACCAACGCACCCTAAGACTTATGGCCATCCGTGCAAGGTCGGGAATTCCCAACCCCCCTAGGTGGAGTGGCCGGCACACCCTTGCCCAGTTCACGTGGCAATGACCTTCGTTGGCCTCTGCACGGCCCACCCAGAGGAACCCTCGCAGGATCTTGTTGATCTGTTTGAGGGTCTTTTTGTTCAGGGCCAGAACCATTAGCTGGTGCAACGGGATTGCCGCAAGCACAGCTCGGATCAGCGCCAAACGTCCGGCTTGCGGCATCATGGATGCCCGCCATGTCGGCAGTTTGTCAGCTAGCCTGTCCAAGAGCGGCTGGAAAGTCTCGACCGGCAGACGCCTAGTAGACAGGGGGATACCCAAGTATTTCACCGGAAAAGGCGCTAGCTGGCACTCCATGTGCCCTGCAGCAGCCACAGCTTCCGCGTCCGAACAGGCAATCGGAGACACCGAGCACTTAGCGAAATTGGTGCGTAGGCCAGACGCCTGAAAATCTCCACGACGCCACGGACCGCACTCAACTCTGCCTCATCCGGGTGACAGAAGATCACCACATCATCCGCATATAGCGACACAGAGGTCACCAGGTCTCGCCGCGCCAACCGTCGCAGCATACCCAGTTCGGCTGCCTTGGCGAGCAACCTGTTGAGCGAGTTCATCACTAGGACAAACAACGATGGCGACAGGGGTCGCCCTGTCTCAGTCCCCTCCGATGCCAGATCGGGGGGCCTGGCTCGCCATTGAGCATCACCCGAGTACTGGCCGTGGCCAGAAGCAGAGAGACCATCTCTCGGAACCTCGGCCCAAACCAATTCTTCTGGAGAACCTCCATGAGGAAACCCCTGGATACTGAGTCGAAAGCCCGAGCGATGTCCAGCTTCAGCATCACCCTCGGCTCCTCCCCTCTATGCAGGAAACGAGCTGTCTGTTGTACCAACATGAAGTTGTCGTGGATGCACCTTTTGCGAATGAAGGCGCATTGGTTGCGATCCACCAGCGACTCCATTCGCGGTGCCAGCCTAGTAGCCAACGTCTTCGCCACCAGCTTGGCAAAGATATGAATTAGACTTATCGGCCTGTAATCACCTAGCGCCATGGCGTCCGGGCGCTTGGGCAGCAGGACGAGCAGGGCCTGATTAAGGCCTTGGAGTCCGTGCCCACACATCGTATAAAGCTTGTCGAAGGCCGCCATGAAGTCCACCTTGACTACCCCCAACATTTCTGAAGGAACTCAGCCGTGAACCCGTCGGGGCCAGGAGCCTTGCCCGGCGGCAGGTGTTTGATCACTTCCCAGACCTCCTCCTCGGTGAACGCAATCTCGAGCTCGGAGAGGTCCTCTGGTGTGGTGCCCAAGAAGTCCAAGTCCAGCGAGTGTGCCCTTGCCACTGAGGTGCCCAGTAGGCCCTCAAAGTGCGCGAAGGTAGCTTCAGCCATGGCCGCGTGATCAGAGACAACGGCGTTATCCACCCTTAAGCTATGAATCACATTCTTCTGGCGCCTGTAGGCCGCGTGCTGGTGGAAGAAGGCCGTGTTGGCGTCCCCCTCCCTCAGCCATGCTAGCTTTGCCCGCTGGCGAGCCATCGTCCGCTCGAGTGAGGCCAGCCCTAGGTATGCTTGCTTGAGGTGTGCCCGGAGTCGACGCTCATCAGGGGTGAGCAGTCGGGATTCCATGGCAATATCCAACCTCAGCACCACCTCCCGCGCTATCATAAGCTGCAGTTTGATGCATCCGACCTTTTTGTCGCTCCAGCTCATGAGCCGGCGCGCTGTGAGCTTCAACTTAGCGGTGAGTCGCCGGAAGGGGTCGGTATCCCCCTGAACCACATCCCAGGCGCTCTGAACCACCTCGTCGAACCCGTCAAGCCGCAGCCAGAATCGCTCGAACTGGAACCTCTTCCGCCCCGCCGACTGTGTGGTACAGTCAAGGAGGAGGGGGCAATGATCTGCCACAACCGTCGCCAAGCAGCGCAAGCTGCAGCTACTATGGAGCTCTTCCCAAGCCACCGTGACAAACACCCGGTCAAGCCGAACTAGAGTAGGGATTTCACGTTCGTTCGACCATGTGTATCGTCGACCATGCAGGTAGATCTCCTTCAGCTCGCAGTTGTTCAAGAAGCGGCGAAATCTGCCCATCATCCTACGGTTTAGATTACCATTGTTCTTATCCTCCGCCCGGTAGATCATGTTGAAGTCCCCACACAGCGTCCATGGGCCTAGGTGGGTTCTGCGAACATCGCGCAGTTCATCCAGGAAGGTGATCTTGTCAGCCTCCGCCTGTGGCCCGTAAACACAGGTCAGCCACCACCATGGTTCCCCCCCAAGGGAGCCACCCTAGCAGTGATGTGGGCGCTTCGAGCTGCACCACCCTGCTTATCCAGGCCACAATCACCCCACCCCGAGTACCAGACGCAGGCAAGCAGAAGTACGCATCAAAATCCACGCCTAGCGCTTCCATAACAATGGCAGGGGTTACAACCGATAGCTTAGTCTCCTGGAGACAGACAATAGACGCACCCGTGGTACCTACAACACTCCTAACACCCGTACGCCTCGCGCGATCATTAAGGCCTCGCACGTTGGCCACCATCACCTTAGGTTCGTATAACATTAGAGCGATGAAACAACACCCGAGCGACCCATGAGAGGGTCATGCCTCCACGAGGCGACCACCCGACATCCCCAACATCGGCGGGGAGCAGCCTCTGATCGAGGAGAGGGTCCAACCGTAGAACTCCGCGATAGCCTCGATCATGTCATCCGTCAGGGGGAGCTCGTACATCTTGTGGTAAGCATCAAGGGCTGCCTCTGACGGCGCCTCATCCCCGGAGATTAGGCCAAGCTTGCGCATCAGGTTACGCACCGCCTTCATCTCGGCATTCATCCCACCCGGTTGTTTTGCGATCTGTGAACTGCGGCGTGGTTGGAAGTTTAGTTCCACCAACCTCCTCCTCACAGCTGGGGTTTGGAGAAGAGCGTCTGAGGGCGACTTTGTAGCTTCGAGGAACTCCCCCAGCGTCCTTGGTCGCGCCAAAGGAACCAGCGCCCTGGGGACCGGTGTTTGTCGCGCCCTCTGAAACACCAGCGGTGGTGAGGCGAAACGGCAAACCGACGGAGGGGCGGCACTAGGGGTTGCCGCTGCGCCATTGTCAACGCCATCCCGAGGTGGGGGCGGATCTGCCACAATCTCACCGTCCAGCACCTCATCGTCGCTCTCTTCCTCCGTCCTAGCGCCAAACGGCGAAGAAGGAGTAGAGAGAATGAGCTCGTGGCCCTGTACTGTCAGCGCTCCCAGCCCAGCACCACCTCGTCCATCCGATCCAACAACGCTGTCCGGCCCGGCATTGTGAATAGCCTTGGAGGGCGGTGGGCTGGCGAAGGCATCAAGGCCCAACAGCGGCCTGGGCACAAACGGGCCCGCCACGTTTCCAGCGTCGCGATTTGGAGGGAAGGGGGCTCCTCTGGCGCCGATTCGCACTCCAGCGCGGGAAACGGAATCTCGTACGCACCCACGCGGAAGATTCGCGGTCCGCCCCCACCTCCCGCCGCCAGGTTTGAACGAGAAACGTCCAAAGCCCGGCCCACAGAGGACCCCACCGTGACGCAGGCCGCACCCACGACCGGCCGTTGGACGGGTACGACCCGGTCTCCCGAACGGTGCACCGGCCCGTGGACCAGCGGGTCCACCTGTGCATGGATCGGTGCACAGCTCGACGCACCCGCACCGATGGCGCTCGCCGCCGCCTGTCGGTCATCGTCGGCGCCCATGGCAGCCAGAGCCTCCCCGGCGTCCACGCCAGCGCTCAGCACCGGCCGGTGCACCTTCGCAACGCACTGCAGGGCAGGCACGGCAAGGACCGGCGTGGCTTCCTCTGCGAGAGTTGGCGTGGCGGTGGCGCACGCTCCGGTCACCTGCTCACCCACGGCGCCAACGGCAGCCATCACTTCCATAGCTCCACCACCGGCTGCCTCCGCCGCGGCGCGAGCCCGCAGCTCCCTGATCTTTCGACCTCCGCGTCTCCTCCTCTTGGAACCCCGTGACGGAGCCACCGTCCCACCAACGATCACCCCGGAGGCCAAACTCCTAACGCCGCCGCCACGATCCCCATCACCTTGGCCCGCAGAGGAAGACGATGCAGCAGCACTGCCGCCCTCCGCGCTCCCAGGCAGAGTGTCAGGAACGCCCCTGGTGTATGTGATTATTTTTTCCTTGTTCCCAATTACAGGACTATTCTTTTCTAGAGGGCTCTGAGCATGTCTTTGTATCCCAGCTGGTTTTTGAGTCGCGACTCAAAAGTGAGTCGCCTGAGGCTGCGACTCATGTATAGTCGACCTAAAAGGCTGTATAGTCGCCATAAGTCGCTGTATAGTCGCGAGTCGCCGTGATTTTTGGAAAACAACTCGGCGACTATACAGCGACTCAAAAACCATTCCCAGGACTAACTCAACTAGAGGTATAATTGAACTGGATAAACAATCAACCTTCATCCTTATTATCTCACCATCAGTAATTCAGATTACTAACTACGTGGCGCATAGCCTTTCAGAGTCTTTAATCCTATACCAGCACGTGAACAGCAAAGTAGACAATGTCTGAGCTAGCATGTATATAAACCCAGGATTTGAAACAACCTTGTTCCCAGTTTTCGGAGCATCCAGAGCATCATAGTAAATGTCAACTAATTTAAGCATCTTATCCTTTATCAACTCCCACTCTGTTTTGTTTTCTTCAACTTCAGATGTCAATAGCCGATCCATATATACCAACCAACAATCTGCAGCTGCACCCAGAACATAACTGAAGGAAAAAATCTCAAACAACGTTAGACCACATAACCGTGGAGCTCATATATACTACAGGGTCTACAAAATGGCCATGGCAATTTAGACAGCTACAACATGCTGATCAGATCTAATGTCCAAATATCTGTGATATTAGTTGGAAATCAATAGAAGGCATACTGAGCTACTGACACTTCGAAGTTAGGATAACAATGGAGAATGAAAAAATGAGATCATCGTGCAATGAAGAACAAATCACACCGTGTTACTTTGTTAATATAGCGCACATCAAACAGCCAAAATTGAGGTGTAAAATGTACAAGTAGAGAAGAGAAGATTTTGAAAGGGTAGCACATGTCAACATTGTTCTTTCTTCTCTTCTTAAGCACTTGTTCCATGGTTGAATATGATAAGTTACAGGTGAGTTAACTGAGAATGTAGAGATGTCAATTTGGTATGATCACAGATTCACGGCCACATGAGTTGGATCCCATTGGTTTATCTGCCTATTCAATTCATCCAAACTTTGTAAACAGGACATTAAACATACATTTTTGGTAATCCTCGAACAATACAATTTAGGTAATTGAACCTTAAACTTATTACGCCCTAACACATTAGATGCATTGGACCTTTTAATGTGAAGACACTCTGAAGCCTTAGATGCAAACAACATCAATAATATGGTCATAAGTGCACGCAATAAAAAGGATCACGAGTAAATAGTACCTGGGTGTAAACCTAGTTCTAACAAATTCACGGAATAGCACGCTTTCTAGCTCAGATGCATCATATTTCTGAGGCTTCTCTTGTTCAGTCTTCCTCGGTGGGTTTCTTGGGTACCATGGTTCAGATTGTTTGAAGTACTTCAGTAACTGGAAAGGTTATTCAGTGATAGTGACAATTCTGCACAGAGTATGTCGTCATAGCAAAACATTTTGGTGCTAAATGTATTGAGTATCATGCATCACCAAAGAAGATCGGGCACTTATACTTCAATCCTCTTCTCATGTTGGACTTCCTGATGCCTAAGGCAGTACAAATGAACAACCAGTGGGCTGCATATTTAAGAAAAAGTATGCCAGACGAGTCTTGAACTCCCAAGGCTTTTTTTTTTGGCTCTGATACCATATTGAGTACCATGCACCAACCAGTTCATCAAAAAGCTCAAGGTGGGAGGCAAATGTGGGCAACTTACTTAAGTTTCAACAAAGTGAATGCTTCAAAGATACACTAAAGAAAATATGAAAAAAAATGTGATGAATGTTTTATATTAAAATGCTTCAAAGATGCACTATAGAAAATATGAATAAACAATGTAATAGCTCTTTTACATTTTATAACAAATAAAGTACCCCTAAGAACACAAATCCTAATTAATATCATTTATTGAGGTAAATAAACAACACCATATGGACCAAACGTACTTTTCTGTAAAAATTACCAGGAAAGATTACAGGAAAAATGAATGGTACATATAGGCTATATCATGAACGATGTAACTTCTGGAAAATAATATTAACTGTGTAATATTATATTCTATCCACTAGATGGAAACATTAGATATCATTGTTTATTTTTAAGTAAGATAAAAAATACACATTCTATACAATTTGCAGAAACCATGTATAAAATAAAATGCAACTGGGTAGCAAGATGAAGTGGAAAGAAGCAATGCAGGTAATAAGTAGGAATGGAATACAGCTATCACCAAAAAGAGAGCATGCCAAATTCCATGCACTAGGAATTGAAGAAATAAATAAATATATATATTAGCAAGCATATTGCACCAATGAATTATGTTTGTTGTCATGACTACCTAAAATGAATAGTTTACTGCAACATGTCAGGAAGAATGACTGACCTGTGGGTTTCTCGAGACCCAGTATATGTCACCATCGAAATCGCTATTCGCCATCTCATCGGCCAAAGATCGTGGCCCAGAGATAGGGAAAAGTATAGCATATTTGGAGTCTCCCACGACATCCTGTATATCCTTACTAAATATTGCTGTCAAAACATGTATGTCACCAAAGTGCAATCCTGGATGTTTATAGACAAGAACCTCTCCAGAAATGGGGCCATTGTCACTGTTTGATGAGACGATTAGTAACAAAATAAACAGGATACTTCCATATTCAAAATTATTTCCAAAGATTGGTAGTATAATCAAATACGGAATACAGAAGTCTAGAAGGTCCACATATTTTATGCCCCCGATTATGTCATTGGTCTACTATATACTAATGTTACTGTTATCGTGAAGACATTACCATGCACCTCGATCATCCAGACATTTGTTAAAATCATGTTCTGACCAGTCTAAACAAAAATATTATAGCCTGAAGATTTTGCTTCATTAGCAGACATTCTTCTATTAGAGCAGAATGCTAGTCAAACTATTGAAGGACTCGAATTTTTTTTTATGTACGAAGTGTGTTCTTTCAACATATCCATGATACAAAAAAAGAAACCTCATGCCCATATGAAAATATATAGTTGCATGTATACCAAATCCTAATCTAGATGATGAAGAAATGCGAGCAACATACTAACATGCTCTTACTTCAACACTCCCTCTTATGTCTAGGCTCACAAAGTCGTAAGACAGGGGCAAGAGTGACTTGTAAATATAATTCTTAAAATTGTGTCATCAATGTTTGGAACCGAAGAACAGAAACGGAAGAATGTAAGGTTTTTCTTTCTGTTCTACAAAAAATCGTAACACGGCGAAACAGATACAGAACCAATAACCTGTTCATGTTACGTTGTAAGATTATTACAGCCAAGAAACTGAAAAGCATAAGGGAGACATAAAGGAAAGATCAAAAGTAGAAAGGATATGGTGGGTAACTTCATATTGCTGCCACTTACAGTATCACACAGACTTCATGGGGCTTTAGTGTCCCTGTAGGGTCTGTTGTGCCCATCAGATTATAACACTGATCGATAGGGATCTTGCCTTGTTTGATTCCTTTTCTTTCCACTTTAGTCATTAGAGTGAGCTGGTGTTGTAAATATGCATCATCCTCTGGTCGAATTCCAGAAAGGATCATCCGTGCAGACATTGAATCATCCATGCCAGCATGGTTAAATGCAACTGTAAGAGGCACTACTAGGGAAAGGCTTATAGCCGCACTCCTTACCGCCGGCATATACGAGCTGAAGATGCCGGCGGTAATACCTTCCAGGGGGGGCTAACAGTACCGCCGGCGAATAGGTAGGACGGCGCCGGGGGTAGCTCCTTTACCGCCGGCGAAAATAAAATCGAGGCGCCGGGGGTGCAATGGGCCCCGGGGTCCCAATTGGGCCTAGCCTTACCGCCGGCGTCTTCGGGCCGAAGCGCCAGGGATAGTGGGCTCTACCGCCGGCGAACGCGCGTAGATGCCGGCGGTATAGCCAAGCCAGGGTGGGCCACCTGGCCTTAAGTTACCGCCGGCGTTGCCAGCAGATGCCGGCGGTAACGTGCCCTACCGCTGGCATTTTATGTTATAGGCGCCGGCGGTAACCTGGGCATGTCCATTTAGGACGACCAGCCACCTACCACCACCCACACACACTCATATGTGATGGCAAATCAACCCAAGCACTAGTTAGCTCATTCCCCCACCCATTTTAGCTATTTCAACCACTAAAATATGATGTATTTGAGCAAATCATGCACTACCTAGCCCCTCTTGCATGATTTGCATAATCTAGATCTAGATCTATCTCCTCCCACCACCTTTTGCACTAGATCTAGCTAGATCTCTCCATTTCTTAGATCTCTAGATCTCTCAAGCATTAAAGTCGACGTGTGGCGTCTCTCCGGTGCTTTTGGACGTCGCGTCAACTAATAGGTACATAACTAAATGAGTGGAATGTTCATGTGTTGGCGACATTGCGCGGTTATATCACTAGTACTAGTGGTGTGGCAACAAAAGGCGCGGTTCCATATATGTAAATGCATTGTTTTGCATTTGTTTACGCGTGAAGGAACATTGAGTTGCCAATGTTTTGCCGGAATGTTGATTAACTTCCGTTCCGGCGAATTTTGGAACTCCAGCATGACAATATTTAGCAAAGGTCATGCCGAATTTTTCCGTGAAGAGACGGCGGTGTAATCAATTATCTTGTCTTGTAGGCGGCGATGGTCATCGCGATGAGGGAAAGCGTCGTGGATAGATACGTGGAACGCGCAACGGCCGACATGTATCGAAAAAGCGAAAGGATATAATGTGTCCTTGTCGAAGATGCAAGCTAGGATCGTTGTTTGACCCCTTCTCAGGCATAGTGAATCAACACCTGCTCAGGTATAGTTTCATGGAGGGGCATACTCGGTGGATGAGTGATGATGGAGATGATGATATCGATGGTGATGGAGATGATGATGGTGGAGATGATGATAACGAAGGTGATGGAGAGGATGCCCCACACGACAATGGAGACGAGGTTGAAGAGGATGGCGCACACGTTGATGGTGATCAAGAAGGCCGGGAAGAGCATGCGGCCGACGAGGACATGAGTAGAAATACCCCGCTAACCGCGGCCGTGCAGGACCGTCATGTTCAAGAACTTCTTCTCGCAACACATCGACCGACCCCAAAATCGCTGGTAGACGGAAGGCTAAGCTAGATCAACTCGAGGTAGACTCGAGAACTCCGTTGTACGATGCAGCTCGTGGGACGGAGGAGAGCCGTCTGAGATACGCTCTCGATATTATGGAGATGAAGGCAAAGCACAAATGGACGGACACAAGCGTGGACGAACTCTTCGGATACTTGAAGATCCACTTTCCTAAAGATAACACGTGTGCCGGTAGCCTACAGGAGGCCAAGAAAATCGTGTGCCCTCTCGATTTACCGCACCAGAAATACCACGCATGCATCAGTGACTGCGTAATATATCGGAACAAGCATGCCAATCTCGATACATGCCCACAGTGTGGCGAATCTCGATATAAGAGAGGGACAAAAAAATCTCCTCGAAAAGTTGTGTGGTACTTCCCGCTCACGCCCCGTCTGCAGCGGTACTTCGTGGACCCCAAGGAAGCAAAGCTCATGCGCTGGCACGGAAAGAAAGGAGGCGGTGATGCGTGATGTAGAACGGGTTGAAAACCCAGTGCTAACACACCCTTCGGATGCAAGCCGGTGGAAAACATTAGACGATGAGTATTACGAAGAATTCGGGAAAGAACCAAGGAACATCGGGTTGGGTGCGAGCACCGACGGACTCAATCCGTTTGGGAACCAAAGCAGCAAGCACCACCTGCCCGTGTTTGTATGGATGTACAACCTCCTCCATGGCTATGCCTGAAGAAGAAGTACATACACATGAGTATGCTAATCCAAGGGCCGACGCAGCCAGGGAGCGATATCACCTGTATCTGGAGCTATTGAAGGAGGAGCTAGTCACTCTGTGGGAGGAAGGGACAGAAACTTGGGACGCCTACGGACAAGAAACTTTCCGTATGAAAGCCGCACTGTTGACGACGGTGCAGGACTATCTTGGATACGGATATATCGCGTGCCAGGTGTGCCACGGACACAAGGCATGTGTGAGGTGCATGGAAAAGACGCCATTTTTACAGCTGGGTAAGGATCCGGGTCTTCAAAAACCGTCTACATGAGGCATCGAATGTGGCTTCCCAAGAATGACCCGTGGAGGAAGCGTGGAGACCTGTTCAATGGGAAGGATGAGGTCGAGGGACCTCCACCTAGGCGAAGCGGCGAAGAGATAGATACTCTGTTGAAAAACTGGAAAGACCCTCCGACGGGTAAGATAAAGATCCAGAAGCGGAAGAAAGGAGACAAGAGAAAGAAAAAGAAAAAGGAACCCGGGCCGCTCTTGGGGGTATGGAAAAGGAGGTCCGTGTTTTGGGACTTGCCGTACTGGAAGATCCTCGGTACGCCTCATAGCCTTGATGTCATGCATATCACGAAGAACGTGTGCGAGAGCTTGCTTGGCACTGTGCTCAACATGCCGGAGAGGACCAAAGACGGGTCGAAAGCAAGACACGACCGATGGCCCTTGATATCGAAAAGAGCTTCATTTCGCCCAGGTTGACCAGAAACCGAGGAGGAGGAGACGGATGGTCGCAAACGCAAAAGGGTGGCCAAGCAAACTCCTCGCCCCTCCTGCTTCACTCTAAATCCCGATGAGCTCGAACAATTCTTCAAGTGCCTACTAGAAGTCAAATTTCCCCTACGCGGGGCTGATACGCAGATGGCTGGACCCGACGAAAAAAATCTTCGCGGGATGAAGTCTCATGATCATGTCATGATGACGCAGATACTTCCGGTTGCTATCCGAGGGATAATGGAACCGCACGTTCGTGCGACGCTGACTGACCTGTGTAACGTCTTCGACGTCATCACTCGAAAGTCGATAACCGTCAAGAAACTCGGGAGGCTGCAGGAAGAGATCGTCACCATCCTATGCGAGATGGAGATGTACTTCCCGCCCGCATTCTTTGACATCATGGTCCATCTGCTAGTGCATATAGTGGACGATATCGAGGATCTCGGGCCCGCGTTCCTTCACAACATGATGGCGTTAGAAAGAATGAACGGCTTCATCAAAGGATACGTTCGTAACAGGGCACATCCGGATGGAAGCATCGTCCAGGGCTTTCTCACCGAGGAGTGCATCTCTTTCTGCAAGAATTATTTAAACGAGGACGACCCACGTCCGGTTGGATTGCCCGCCAACAAGCACCTCGGCAGATTCGAGGGAGTAGGCCACAACGCTGGCAGGAGGGAACTCGACGCCGATCAAGATGATAGGAGAACAGACTTTAACAGGGCCCACTTAGTAGCACTACAGCACATGAACGAGGTAGAGCCTTGGGTGGATCAGCACATAAACATGATCAAAAGCAGGGCTGACAAGCCGATGACGGAACAAGAGGTATTTAGAGCGCACAACTCCTCTTTCGCGAGCTGGTTCAAAGACCAGATTGATGCCAATCCCCCACCAATGGCAAGCGACGTAGACAAAATGATATTGGCCTTGTCTTATGGGCCCGCCCCAACCTCATGACTTATCAGAAGTACGACATCAACGGTTACACATTCTCCACAGAGGAGAGAGACAAAAAAAGCGACTACAGAACTCGGGTGTGACGATGGAATCGTACACGGGTGAAGAGAAGAAAAGGTACTACGGAAGGATCGAGGAAATCTGGGAGCTCGACTACGTCGGGGAGAAGCTACCGATGTTTCGTGTCAGATGGGCTACGGACGTCACAAAAGAAGATGCGTATGTCACCACCATGCGACTGCCCCCCAAATCCAAGACCAAGAACCCCACCGCGCAAAATGAGCCTTGGGTATTGGCTAAGCACGTCGAGCAATGCTTCTTCATAACTGACCCGTCAAGGCCCAGCCGTTGTCGGAAGGAAAAAGGGCCCTCGTCGGAATGGATGGAGTGGCCGACGAGCAAGACTTCGACGGCCTCGTCGGAGACCCAATGATGGAAGAACCCGATGAAGACGATAGAACCTACACACTAAGAAGAAGAAGGACGACGCTACCTAGGTCAAGTGTTCCTCCGTACACAAGGAGTCGCGACGATACCGGTGGGGTCACAAGGACCAAGCGGAAGGGACTTTGAAGTCATTTGTGTATTTATAATAATTATCTCTCGAACAACCATTTGTCCTTCTCAAGTGTATCCTAAATTTATGTCTTGGTTTTTTATCGGATATCCTCGAAAGGACTTTGAAGTCATTCAAGAATTAAAATCATCAATTTATGTCTCGCAATTTATCCTAAATTTATGTCTTAGTTTTTTATGTCTTGGTTTTTTATCTAAATAACTAGAAACAATAAAAAAAGGTCTTAAGAAAAGAAAAAAAAGTTGCCAAAGGACTTTACAATTTATCTAAATAACTAGAAACAATAAAAAAAGGTCTTAAGAAAAATGCAAAAAATGGTGCCTTTTTTGCACCCACAGGGATTCGAACCTGGGGGGCTTCGGCGGTGCAGAAGCGACTGGCCGAACCACTACGCTATCGAATCGATTCTGTATAACTACGAGGGTTTACGGAATTAATACATAGACACCTGTTATCCCCGGCGAATTGCTCGATTTTGCCGGTGGTAAACGCACTTGGGCCCACCTGTTAGTGGCTCAAACGTTACCGCCGGCGTTTACCGCAAAACGCCGGGGGTAAAGTCTCCACGACTTAGTCGTTTTGGTCGATCCTCGTGTCTGTCGTCGTTCCCCCCAAATACCCGCCCACACGCCGCCGCCGAGCTCCCACACGCCGCCGCCGAGCTCCCACGCGCGCTCCAGCCCGCCCACCTCCCACGTAGCTCACCCCCACGCGCCGGCCGTCCGTTGAGCTCGCCCCCGGCCCCTCCCCTCCTCTTCTCGACGTCGGAGCTGCTGTCCCGCATCAGATCGAGCGCCCTCTCTCTCCCCTGCCGCAGCTCGACCCGCCACCGCCGGCCTCCCCCACTGCCGCTCCTCGCCTGCTGCAACGAGTGGCGAATTAGCACCGGCTCCGCCTCCCGCCCCCTGGTGCTACCTCTCCCCCACCTCCGATCGGTCGGCCGGGCGGCTCCGCTCTCCGCTCCGTCCTCTACGAGCACCACCAGGTCCACCCCACCGTCTCAGTCAAGGTAATCCTTTTGCGGTTACCCCCGCCCGATTGATCCGTTATACAAATGCAATCTCAGAGTTTCGGAAATGGGATTAATGTTCTACGCTTTAAACAAATCGTTCATCGCATTGGAGCCGAATTAGCAGCATTTTCGTGTACATGTCGACCAAAGGAATGATCCATAGTCCATCGGCGGCAGTTGCTAGAAATCTATAGAAATCCTTGTTCTACGCTTTAAACAAATCGTTCATCGCATTGGGATTAATGATCCATAGTCGACCAAAGGAATGGTTTACTTTCAGTCCTAGGGCATTGTCCATTTTTCTGTTATCTAAAGGTGCTGCAGAGACCTTCAATTATATGTGCTGCCTCAGAATGATCTTTGCTTTATTTTACTTTTAACCGTATAATTTTGATGAGTGGGAATCAAATCTTCCAAAAGATAAGCAAAAAATAGACATACCCTACTGTATTTAGTACTAATAATCGAGTCATGATACCCTACTGCATTTTTAACAGCATATCCATCTCCCCTTGTTATTATATAATGATGATATTGTGCTCTATGAGGTGTTGAGAAGAAGCTAAGGCGCTCAGTGGCTGTTCAACAGTTTGTAGTTGTTGCTTGTTCGTCAGATTTTAGTTTTGCTGTGGCTCAGTTTTTGCGAGTGGTGATTGTAAAAGCAGTAATCTTGTTTTGTAACCAGTGTTGTGCCCCAGGGGCATCCCTATAATTGGTCTGTTAGCTTCGGCTCTGGTCAAAACTTGATCTGTCTTTTGCAACTATGGTTTTCTGCACTCGAGACTTGGTTTCATTTTGAATGAAAATGGAACTGGGGAGCTGTTCATCCTGTGAATCTAAAAAAAATGTTATTGTGCTCTGGGGAACTGGGGAACTGCAGGTACACATTGAGTGTCTATGTTTCGCCGGAATGTCGATTAACTTCCGTTCCGGCGAATTTCGGGCACTCCGGCATGACCATTTTTAGCAAAGGTCATGCCGAATTTTCGCATGGCATTGTCTTGCTTCTAGATTGGCAGTGTACTAACTAGTATAGCTAGGTTCTTTGGTTTTGTCAAATTAAAAATAGGTCAATTACATCTGGTGCTCATGTGCTCTAGGTCTCTTGGTGTTCATATTTAGACTAAACTGCAACATTAGGCATGGAATGCAAGTACACGTATATTACATGTTCTAGTGTGGCAATTGCTCATGTGACTCAGTTTACTCTTTTAATATGTCAAATTTGGTAGAAACTTATGTCGTGATGGTACTTGCATAAGCTCATTCATTCAGTTTCATTGCATATGAACAAATAGTACTTACTATGGCTCAAACACTTACAGTAGTACTTACTATACTTTTGATGCTATTGTTCTCTAGCTAGCGATGTCGTCTTCTGCAGACCCCAACGAAGACGTTGACGGGTCTTCTCAGCGGAAGTTGGATGAGCACTACGCTCATGGTCTCGGATCAGCTGGAGAAACTTCCAGCAGCGATGACGAGTCCCGGAGGAGGAGGATGCCGAGATGGACAACGATGGTGAGGATGAGAGGGGGGCTGCCGACGAGACCACCGATAGTGGCGTTGCCGGGGTAGCTCGGATACTACTACCGAGGCCAAGAGGAAACGGAAGCAGCGGCGCCCAAACAGGGTCGGCACCACTCGTGACATAATCACCGCGGTGGACGCCAAGACCGGGATTCCTACTGAGCCCAAGCACGTGGCGAAGGGGTACGGCCTCCAACTGGGAGCAATCCTTCGGGACGTCGTCGACGTCAACGAGACGAAACTCCGAACCAAGAAGAAGCAGCATCTGCAGGCCCAACTCCTTGCGCGGCTGCACGCACGGTATGAGTTCCCTGTGGAATACAGGAACGAGGATACCAAGGATAACATCGTGAACAGACGAGCCCTCTCTAAGTTCTCCAAGAACCTCAGCGGTTATAAAACCATGCTGAGGGGGATGCTTGGTAACAATGAGACTTGGGAAGAGATCCAGCGCCACTTCCCGCGGATGACGCTGGAGCAGTATAATAAATTCTTGGAAAACGAGGAGCTCGAGTACACCAAAAGACAATCGACCTGGGGAAGGAGCTGGCGGATAAGAACATCGGTCACCACAATCTCGGTTGCCGTGGCTTCGAAGGCAAGCAGCCGGTATGGGACAAGGAGGACCAGGCCTACATAAATGCTGGCCTCGAGCCCCCTTTTGCCAAGTACAAAGACCCACTCTTCAGGGCATATCTCAGGTCCCGATACCATAGAGAATTGGCTGGAAAACGTGTCACGAAACCTGATGTGGTGGTGGGAGTTGAGTTGGTCGCCGACGCGAAGGTGATGGCACTAGAGAAAGCAGTGGTAAGCAATTTACCAGCTTATTAATTTGATACTGCTCACCAAGTCCATTGCATTCTAAAATTGTTCATGTTACTTCGCAGTTGGCGGAACAAGCCGCCGAATCAGCTGGCTCCTCGTCCCAGACGTCGACGGCAAAGTCCCGTGGGACACGCCTTTTATCGGTCGAACACCGTGAAGGCGCGGCCGCTTTGGACAAGCCCCACCGTGTCCCCGGCGCCGGAGGAGGTCGCAAGCTTGCCGACTATGGCTTGGACGTGCCCTCAAGCACTAGGGAGTCGCGGCAGGCGCAGAAGGACCGGGAGCACGAGGCTCTTCTGAAAAAGGTGGCCGACTTGGAAACAACCATGGAGCAACGCGTCGGTGCCGAGGTTCAGCAACGAGTCAGCCGAGGTTCAGCAACGCGTCGCCGAGGTTGCTAGCAAGGTCGATGACGCGGCCAACAGGGTCAATGAAATCATCCCTGATCTTGTGCTATCGATGAAGAATTACTTCGACGCCGGCGGTAAGGGACCGATGCCGGTTATCAGCCTAGGCGCCAGCAACTCGGACAACCGGCCTCCAACTAGACACGCTCAATGCACACCCAACTTGGTGACTCCACCCGCCGGCAATGTCGGCGCTAGAGAGGATTCGCCGGACCTGGCACTAGCCCCTCGTCACCGCACGCCGGCCTCGGTCCTTCAACGCGAGCCGAGCTCGACGACCTCACGGTAATTAATTTAGTCTCTCAAGCTCTACAAATTAGTTACTTTGTCGTCGCCTCTCTCGACCTACACATGTTTTCACAGGCGAACGCGACTCCTTGCACCTTGCTACCGAATGTGGACAACAAGTTGAAGGCTGTAGCGAGCGGCAGTGTCATCCTGCCAACACAGCGGATTTTCCACTGCGTCAGGATGGATGATAGCGTGAGCCGGGTTCGCGTGAACCGGTCGTTACCGGGATGCCAAGACCTCCATCCTCCTTATCAACCCCCGGAAACCCCGCTCACTCTCGGGGAGCTCAAGAATCACATCCTTCTATGGCCGAAAGCCCTAATTCGGCTGAACACCGCCGCCTCAGGTTCGGAGGCAAGCTATGGCATGGTCACTCCTCAGGATGCGACGGATGCCCCGAGCCAAGCCAAGGTCCCAGCTCCAACGACTGCTTTGACGGGGCAAAGGCAGGGCCAGTCCTCCACCGGCTTATGATCATTTTGAGCCCGATAGTCAGCACGAGAGTCAGCACGACAAGGCGTTGGACATCGATCAAGCTCCCATTGATACGTTCATCGCCGAGCTCGACGCCGACGCGGTTTCTCCTTACAAGCCACCCGCCGGTCATATCCTAAAGAAGAAGTTGTTCCTTTCACAAGAAACGCCCGAGCAGGAGGACACTACCGCCTTCACCGCTCCGCCCCGAGTTGGGCTTACCCCGAGGACACTCCTTGGTGCGACCACGGAGGGTATGACACAAAACGCCACTCCCAGTTGCAGTAAGAAGAAGGGCAGGAAGCGGAAGAAGTCGGGAGATGTTGCCAAAAGCAAGATAGTGGTTAATGACAAGTTGCCGACCCCGTGGAGGAAGTTGCATCACATAGGCCAGCCGATGCTGCCGGCACACGTTGTAGACAAGTTGACGCCGGATATGAGGAACGTGCATGAGACTATTCTAATGAAGGAGAAGCTACTTCTTAAAGAAAGAAATCCCTCGTACCCGATTGTGATAGCCAAGGTGCCCACTGGCTTTGGCTTTGTCAACACATACCCTGCGGACTTGATGTTCATTCGGTACGAAGACATCTTCAGGCTCTTGCACATGCAACAGCTAGACCGAAACTTGGTCCGCCTCGTATCGCTCAGTATGGCACACGATATCGCCATGGAGAACACAGCGCACATCGCTATCATGGACCCCTTCTACATGACTCCAGCTACCACCCAGAACAAGCGTTTCTCGCGAAGTATATCAAGGATTTCTTGGTGTTAAACAAGGATAAAAATGCTTTGTCATACCATATTTCCGCGAGTAAGTATTTGGTTACTAAAGTACCCTATATTACATTCTTTCATGAATTTCCTTAATAGCTGAGTATGATGGTTTATTTCCATTTTGCGCAGACTCAAGTACTGCACCCTCCTCCTCTTTCACCCGTATCATTCCCATGTCACTTATCTCGACTCCGGGCTTGATAAGGAGAAAGACTTCACCGACGTTAAGTCTACACTTGATAAAGCCCTCAGCGGCTTCATAGCTGAGATTGGCGTCGACAAACTCAGGCATGAGAAGAAAGTTAAAGGTTGCCATGTGTGCAACCACATAACCAAGTTCCCCTGCCTCAAGCAATCGGCGGATGACAATGGGATGGAGGCATGGTTTGCCATCCTACAGATGAGGGCGGTTGTAAGGTCTCAGAACGATCTCTTGTTTCCATCTGGTCTTCAAGGGAATTTCGTCAACATGTCGGACACCACCGATGAAAACGTGAGAGCCGAGTTCCGTGCCATCCAGCGGACCATTTGCACAATACTATGGAGGGATGTCGTCATGAATGGTGGCTTGTTCAACTATGGCCCCGCACTTTCTAATTTCGAGATAGAAGGACGATTAGAAGATGGATGTGACGAGAGAACATTCAACACGCTCGAGGGCATCCTTCCCTTCCCGCCGAAGCCGACTTGACTCAAAAACTTTTGTCCTTTGCAAATGTTAGTCATAAAATTACTTAAGTATTTTTTATGTTTGTTCTTTTGCACACCTATATGTTATATCTCTCTCTATGGATGTACTAACAACTTACATTTCTTTGTTGTGTGTTTGCATAGATGACGTACTATGTCGTCTACCACGGCAGGTTCCGGAGTCTACGAGGACTGGAAGACTGTAGGAGGCAGGTCCACCGTTTCAGCGCAGCCACAAGGGGTACACCACTTTGGAGGAGGCGGAAACTCGATACGCCAACTTTCGAGCGGGACAGAGGAGGGAGATGTGGAGGACCCCTTTCATCGTGATGATGCTTGCCGCCACCGCCTCTCTAGTTTATTATGTCATTGTTGTTTAGCTAGGTCATCGACACTGGACTTATATGTATTTCTGTAACATGTGCTACTTCGAGTCGTGATGTTATGGTCAACTATCTACTATCTAAACTTGTCTTATAACATTTGGGACTTTCTATATAACTGTGTATTCTGTGTATTCTATCTGTATTCTGGTATATTGTGTATTCTGTGTATTCTGTGTATTGTGTATTCTGGTGTATATTTCGAGTTTTATTTTTTTAATCCTGTAAACAATACCACCGGCGCCCCAAACTGTACCCCTGGCGAAATTTAAACGCCAGCGCTACAGCGTATTACCCCCGGCGAGTTTGCAAACCGCCAGTGCTAAGTCGCTACCGCCGGCGATTCGGGTAAAGCGCCGGGGATAACAGCAGTTACCACCGGCGATTTGGAAAACGCCGGCGATACGACATTACCACCGGCGAGGTGGTCGCCGGCGAATGCGTAAACGCCGGCGGTAATGCATTTTGGGACGCCGGCGGTAAGCTAATTCCTAGTAGTGAGGGTTCACATTAATAGAATGCACAAGCCAAGGCACTGGGCAAATGCATGCAGATGTTCGAATAGTTGAAAGCGACAAAATCATACTCCCTCCAATACCGATTTATTAGGGTATTACGCACTTCGAGAAAAAACTTTGACCACTAATTTGATCAATACAATATAAGATATATAACAAAAATTATATCATTGGAAACTTCTTTTAAATATGAATCCAATAATATAATTTTTGTGGCATATATCTCATATTTTGTTAACCAAATTAATGGTCAAAGTTTTTTTTTCTCAAAATGCATGATACCCTAATAAATCAGTATGGATGGAGTAAATATCAAAGAAATGCAGCATATCCCCTATGTCTATAATGCCGCTGTCAGATCAATTTATTTATCTTGGAGGTGTGCCCATTCTTGCCATACAAAAATGATAATACACTGTGATCATCATCTTTTGCTTTCGAAATGAGAATGGTGCATAAATATGTGCATTGTTCATGATGCAAACCAACCTTCAAGGGAATCTCTAGTTTTATGGCGAGCTGTCTCAACATCTTTTAGTGCCTTCCCTAGAAGGTCAATAAAATAATCCGCTGGAACCCCTCCATAGTGAAGTAGTGTGATTAAGAACCTTGATGTCACTGCCCTTTTGGACCGGTTGCTGAAAAATATGTTGAAGTGTCAACAAAAGGCAAGAACTGATAGTGTAGGAAACGCTGAAGAAAAATTTCAACATGTATCAAAACCATAACACTACCACTATACAGGAATTAACTTTCTGTCTTTCAGCCACCAAACTAATTCAAAAAGCTTCATTTTCATAAAACATGAAGATAGACCATGTGCTAGATAAAGAAAATCCCTTCCACAGTTTTATGGGAACTTTCCCAGTTCTTACTGAAGCAAAAGGGGTTTGAGCGATTGCATCTAAAATGGTTTGTGTAAGATATAACCCTTATGAAAGAGCAAGTCTGTACTCCTTGTGTTTTGTGTGTTTGTTGACAACACGTGAACGAATTTTACCGTGTGGTAAGTGTGTAGGGAATTTTATTGAAACACAAGACGGTTGATTACCCGCCAAAACTAGAGGATTGTCATCAAAGTTTAGTCTACGGTAGGACCTAGGTGGTAGGTGTTTTTGGTTTTTGGTGCGTGTGTTTGCAGCAGAGGAGGAAGAAGCAACAGGAATGCTGAAGAAAAGGGGGGGGGGCCTAATTCAGATCAGGACGGATGCTGAGCTTAAACTCCGTGGATCTCCCTCCCTAGGCAACCAATCATCCCCAAATTTTGGAAACCGAAGGAGGAGGGCCCGATCTACCCAAGAAATTTTGAATTCCTCCAACTATTTTTAGTGGAACTTGTAACCCTAGATCCCCCTAGTGGAGACATTTGTTGTGAGGTTGCCATAAGGCTTTGCTTGGTATTGTCCTAGCCCTTGTTGACGTTGGGAACCTGCAATTCAGTTATGGAGTATAAAAATGGACTAGCACCTATTCACCCCCCTCTAGTCGCTCAAACTATCCATTCACCCTACTCATACAGTCATACCTTAATCCAGTAAATGTATGTCCACATTACTTACCCTGTGGAAACAAGTTCCAGTGAGTTGAAGGAGTGCCCACCTAACAAATTAGGATCTGAGTTTACTTTTATCATTGATGGCCGTATATGGATAGTCCTCTTAGGAAGCTGCAACAAGAAATATATTTCTTACAAAATGTTGAGGGGATGTGCTTGTAAAAGAGAACCACATATATTGTTCTAAACATATCCATGTTGAAAATAATGTATCGAAAAATAAGGGAACAAATCTTTGATGTAATTACTCATTCATGTTACTAGTATTGAGTCTCAGGTTGTCATAAACTCATGATATAATGTAAGTTTTGGGCCAAAAGAAATGAATGTGCAAGAAGTATAACAAAAAATGGTAAATGCGAAAGATAGGAAATGACGGTAATGCATATCCATGCAAACTTTTTTAAGGTTAAAAAAACATTTTTTTTTCACTGAAACAGCTATTTGCTAAATAATAACAATCTTAAAACAATTAAATTCAAGCCATGCAAAGTGATAACTGATAAATTATATACCTTTTTCACAACGAGAAGGGTTCCCTTTACAGCAAGTCCATTATAGAACAAACGTATCTGCATAAGAAGAGGCTAGAGAGAGCGAAGGGAAGACCAATAAATTGGTTAGGTAAGTAAAAGATGTTTTGAACGGGAGAGTTTATTGCTTCTGGCAGTGGCGGAGCTTGACCATAAATTGAGAGGGGGCAAAAGGAGTGAAAAACATAATTGAGGAGGGCAATATGAAGTATTGTGCTATGTATGGTGCAAAATTATGCTAATTATGCACTAGCATTAGAAGAAAATTCTAAGAGCTGTGGCTGGGGGTGGGAACTCTGGCCAGTGGCCACAACTAAGCTCCCCCATGGGCTTCCAGCCTCTGCACCCAGTGAGTGCACCTAGCTCATGGAAAGTAACAAATAAGATCATCGTATTGTTTAGTCCAAAAATTACATGATCATCGATGTCAAACCGATCCTCCTTTGAATCCACAATATCCTGTGGAAAGTATAACAAAGAATTGAATTAAAGTAAAAAAATAATGAAGAAAGCAAAACTTGAAAAGGCAGGTATTGGCTAAAATAGCAATCAAAAAGTTCGGAAACTATTAGATATATTCCTAAAGTATGATTGTTTTATGGTGTAAAGTTTACCACTAATACCCATTTGTTACATGAGTCCACAAATTTCCCATCTGAGTTTAAATACGCTCCTCTGTTAAACAATATATTGTAATGAATTTGATAATGTAGAATGACATATCACAACTAATGTTGAGGTTGCATTGTGTATATCAAGCTAACGACAATGTTTTGCTGATCTGAGATGAAATATCACTGAAGTATATCGTGAATACCATTGGCATGCCATGTAGTTTAAGTTCAGTATGGACAAAACAAGCGAAAATTTAGGACATAATGGAGACCCACGTGTCTACAGCACTTGATATTCCACTGCCAACAACTAAAGAGGGTCCTTAGATATGGAGCGTGTGATTGAATGATTCAACATGAAAGCCGAAACACGAAACTAATATATGGTGGATATCTATGGATCAGCATAAGTGTGCCAGCTCATTAGGCGCAAAGATTCCAGCACTGTCCAACCCAGAATCCACGCTTAGGTGGGTCGCAAAGTAAATGAAATCCTACAAATGATTTTTCCTTATTTGTACCTCATGTGTCCTTGAAAAGTTCCCCTTAAAGACACCTGTAGGACATCTCTTAGCTAAATCTTCTGATATTAGCCCAGTCCCGTCAGTGTGGATCAAAACCTCCCCATGCTTGAGAACAATTCTTCCATTTTTGTCCTGAAATACATCAATGAACACATATATGACAACATATTCTAGTGGCAAACCAAAACATCAACGGAAAGAGATATTACCTCACAAGGTACATCATCAATAGTTACAACTTTAACTGTTGATAGGTCTTCAGCGTTTAGTAGTGTAATAGTTTTGGACAATATCAAAGAAAACCTGTCATTCCAAAAAAAAAACAATTTTTTTTCGATAAAGGGAATATATTAATATCAAGAAGATACCAATTACACCCAGCCTCTGCAACAACGCACCACCCTAATGGCACTACGGATGCACACAAAAAAAGAAAAGAAAACTAAGAAACAAAAGTCCCGCTACAGTATCTCGGGCCTAACAACAGCAATACATCCACCGCCATGACAACACCGAATTACAGACTCTCCAAAAACGACGCCTCCAAGAAGGGAACAGTGCTCAAACACCGTCGTCGCCCGATCAAAGATCTTAGGTTTTCACCCGAAGATAGTCCCCCTCTCAAAACAATGCCTCCACCAAGGTCACCGGCACAACCCGTTAAGGCCCTGGGTTTTCACCTGAAAGGTAGGACTCTGCGCATCACCCGTGTTGTCGCCCCCACTTTCATACCGCTGTTGTGAAGCCGGGACACCAAGCAAGCCCCTCAACAGCGCGGAGACTTGAACCTCCCTTAGCTAGTCCTCCCTCCGGCCTTCATGAAATTCTTCTTCCGACTTTCATCATGGATCCATAGTCACTTGATGTCAACACAAAAAGAGCTTCGCGCCGCTCCCTAACCAAACGGTCGGAATAAACGCATGGGTGCGCACGACCGAATACCTCCGATCCAGCAAACTCCAGGCATTACATTCGCCGGCGGAGCCTTCCGAACTCAACCCTCCGGCCAGATCACGAGTCCAGCTCCTAGGTCCTCCTCTTCACGCAAGAGAGGCCCTAGGACCGCCGCCTTTATTCAGTCGGACCCCACGTCGGCGACCATCCCGGGCTGGCCAACCCAACCTCCACCGCGACACCATCGCCGGCCCAAGCTCCTCCATCGCACCGCGGATGGCGGTGATAGATCAAAGATCCACCACCCCCAACCACAGGCCGACCCTCTCCGGAGAAGAGGCCACCTCCTCCGTCAAACCCAAGGCTGCTGCCCTGGGCGCCCTCGTGTCGCGGAAGAAGCCCGAGATCGCCTCCACGCACCAACGAGAGGAGGGGGTGGATGGCATGGCGTAGACCGAGGGCCTGGCCGCCGCCACCACCAGCCCCTGCCGGAGTGCTGCGGGAAGCCGACGGGAGGAGGGAGACAGCCCGCCATCCCAACCGCGCCGCCGGTCCGCTGGGCGCCCGACGGGAGGAGGGCCGCCGTCGTCGCCCATCCCACGCGCGCCTGCTCCGCCATGCCTCGAGGAGGTGGGATCCGGCCGCCGTTCTCCACGCAGCGACGAGGAAGGGCCCCCGCCGCCGCCACGCCCCCGAGGGACTTTGCCCCGGCGGAGCTGCCCGCGGCGGCGGCGGCGGAGGATGGGGTGCGGGAGGGTTAGGTTAGGGGTGGGGTGCGGGAGATGCCTTACTTGCTGCCTTCCCACCTCAAAACGATTATATAAATTTAAACCTCAAAACGAGATAGTGATTAGCGCCGTACACAAGGATGAAAGGCGGAACAGCATCCTGTGTTCATGTTCATTTCTGTCGTAAAAGGTGTTGTAACAGTCCATGCACGGTAACATTTGCAAAACAAACCGCCAAAAAGAAATTGCAGAACATATCGTCAAAACTAATCAAACTACAAGTTTTCACAATGTAACACCTCTTTTCGGTTATTTTGTTAGCGATCCAAGCTCCAATGCAGAAAGCAAGAGAATAAGATTTACTAAAAAGTAACAGGATGACATATCCTAGAATATATGCTTAAAGGTATGCATTATTGGTTGATAATTGGTGTAAATAAAACTGCTAACCTGGCTAAATATTTTGCCACACTGGGAACAGTGTGAATGTGCATAAATATCTTGCGGGCGTCACCAATTGTTCTGTCGGAGAGGAAATGAGGCACACCCCTGCCCCAACCAGACTCGGTGCAAACAAAGTAGCACCTAACAGAAGAAATGCATTTCTTGTTTCTCTCGTTCTTTCTTTCCTCTTTTATTTTTTCGGCCTTCCCGCTATCTTTGAAAACTGATAATAAAGGAGACCAATCAAGAAAAATGATCCAACTTAATCAATGCGTAGTAAGGAAGACCAGTCAAGACAAATGATCCAACTCAATTAATGCGTAGTTACTATGCATAGTTCGTGACCTTCTAGTAAAAAAATAGTAGCACGAACGGCACACTCATGTTGTGGCATCAGCTGATCCATGGATCTGTGCTGGATAGGGCACCAGAGGATGTGGCCGGTAGCGACGAGCGGGCTTTGACCAGCAAAATATTCTTTGCGGGATGTGAAATATTAGAAATTTGGAAGGGTTGACGAAAGACCAAAAGAATCGGTAGAGAGGGTTTCGTCTTACTGTTTGAATCAAATGTCTTTTCTGCTTAAATTGCCCATATGGGGATGACTCAGACTCAATGGACTGGAGTCGAAACTCCAAAACTTAATTCACTATGACTACTACATGGTCACCATGAATTTAAACTTACGAAAAAAAACAGAAGCCTATTAGGCATACATTTTGGTTTCATGCTACAATCACCACGTCATGCAAAAAAGGGATGCCGCATTATGTGATTTCTCTTTACCATGCTTAATTCTCTTGGTCCTTAGTACCACAACATGTATGCCATAGTGTCCCACGCATGGTGCCTACATCCTGATTAGTAGACTATGTTAACAACGCTGGATAAGTCAGGAGTTATTTTCGAGATATTAGGCCATAGAAGAAGAGTACATGCCTCCTAGGAGGGGGATAAGTCAGGAGTAGCCTGACTGAGATAGTGAGATGTTATAGAGCCAAGGTTGGTTAGCTGGCATCTACTTGCACACGGGATTTCTAGTCTACACTAACACAACCCATCTACCATGGAAAATAAAGGTGCAACCAGAAGAAGATGCAAGTGGAAAAACTGTGTTCCAGATAAAGTTTTAAAATTCTCAGTTCTACCTAAAAATCTCAATACCAGTCTGTAGTGTTATTATTAATTAAGCTGATTTTCGTTTGAGAATTAGCCTTTGTATCTATATTTAGCAGTAGTACTAAATTATATTGTGACCCATTTTCGTTCATCAATGGGTATGATATCAGTTACTGGAATACTCCATACGTGAAAGCTGCAATTGGCTTAAGTGTGACTGTACAATAGTGTGGAGCAATAGTAGCAATTACCGAGTCTAGCATTGTAAATAGAGCCAGATGTATGTTGCATTCTAAGACACAGAAACTTACTGAAAAAGCGATAGCGACGCAAACCCAACATGATCCCATCTTCAAAAATGTGATGGTAAACTTGACAGCGGTTTCCGAAGTTATCAGTAGCGTTTGCATGCACAGATACATCTGAAAATTTCACGACAAGAACATTGTCTTCACCAACTACTTTGTGTAGACGAGTTGTTGCATTCTCTATATATGGCCCCTGGAACCAATAAAAATATGAAATAATATGCAATCTTGAAGAAGGAAAAACTATTCTACTAATGGTGTCCCATTATCTATTCACAGCAAGTCAACAAACAAGGCTCACATTTTTCTTAATAATTGTGAAGTGAAATATCCCACTTCCTAATTTGACATTACCATAAAGAATAGGCAGATAATGTTTTCCAGTGTTACAACATTAGTGAAGAAATAGCACCTGCAGGCTTAATAAAGTTAGCCTTGTACAGCTTTCTTTTACTTTCTCTAAGTTTCTTCGTAGCTTTGCTACAACCTTGTAATGCTCCCGTCTTCTTGACGGTTTTCTTCTGATATATAATGGCACACGCTTAGGCGTGTGTTCAAGAAAAAAAAACAATAGTGAAGAAAACTGATTAATTTCTTCCATGCACCGAGTGATTGAGCAATTAAAATGTTCAGCTAGAAAACTGATTAACAAGGTGACCACTCGGCAGCTGTGCACATAAAAAACATGGTTTTGGTGCCCATGCGCGCCCACATCCGTGCATATGACATATGCATGATAATATTTAAAGTTTATAAGTATGAATAACATTGCACACTGATTTCTAAATTTTCTCATAATTGGATCATTTAATCACACACTTTCTACAAACAAGGCACGTATGAGCACCAACGAATTTTCCAAGCAGTAGATTTGAAAAAAAAACTGATGTGTATCATGAGGAGGTAATAAATATTAAAGGCTCACGAGGACAAAGTTAACTTTCAGACCTTAAAACTTGTGATTGTAGAGTTGCCTCTTTGCTCGATATTGCAATGGTACACTCTTGTCTTGCTTGGGTCCCAATCGAGGTTCTACAATCATCAGTTCAAGAATAATACCATAATGTGCATGGTAGCATCTAGTCTAGTATCTATGAATAGAAAGCACATGAAGAAATAAAAATATATTTGACCTATCCGAATAGGACTACAAATTTCACATTCCGATAGGCATGAATGTTTGGGGGTACTATTACAACATGAGCCTACAGTATGTTCTCGGAGATCCATATTGGCCTATCTCCACCAGTATAACCATTTATTCTCATTAACCTTATAAAATTAATTGGCAAGATAAAAAAGGCAAGAAATTAATGTATTTTAAGTATGATAACTAAATAGCAACATTTCATAAACTTTTTCTTGAACACGAGCATTTAACAAACTGAAATTTGTCAAGTGGAAAAGAGAACGGATATCCAACAAAATAAAATAAAAAAGCTTGTGCCATACACGGGCATGCAACAATCATTGGTGACTGGTTGCTTGTGCTTTCATCTGTGTTTGTAGTATAGATAACAGTTGCAGCCAGCAGCAAACATAAATAGATGATTAATAAGAGAACGAAACCAAACCTTTATTCTATCCGATTCTGATATAAACTCGTGACCAAATTTGTTCCAGATTTCCGACTCAAAACGATCCATGGGCAGTGAATTCAAGAACCTAATATAGTCCTCATGTAGTACACTCACATCTTCTATCTTCTTGCTATAAATGGAGGCAACATGAATTAGTAACAGAAAGGTGCATGCGTTATACAAATATGTCCTGTGTAGAATACGTTACTAAAGTTTTGCAGTAGCATATTTATTAATTAAATAAAAACATAAACCAAGTGAAGCCTTACCCTGCAAGGTAGACATATATCAGGAAAATCCGAACAAACTCTAGCTCCCCCAGCGCTAGCATCTGAGGGCTCGCTGTTGCCCTCGATGTGTTTGCAGTGACAAGAGGTTGTACTGGCATCGCATTTCCTGACGGGCAACCCATTTGATGCAGATGTCTGGTGATCTCGCGCACAGGGGTTGGGGTTGAATCCATCCTTCGAGAAGTAGGAACCGTCTGCCGGACCGGGCTAGCGAACCCCACCTGATCCCGCAACCCGGACACCATGCCAAAACCAGGGCTCCCAGGTTGCATTACAGCATGGTCTGGTTCTGGCACCAAGTGGCCGAACGGCGTGGTAGGACTTTCAGCCTGCAACGGTTGTTGTACCTGGTCTTGCATCCTGAGAGGTAGGACCCCTTCGGTTCCTCCTTGGTTTGGCATGGCATGCGCCGTTTCTGGGAGGTGGGAATCAACTGCCATGGGAACAGAGTTTATCCAACCGAATGGGTTCTCCTCAACCTCCATTCCGACGGGGTTCGGCGTGAAGCAAGCAGCTACTCCAGTAGGACTCTCACGGCCATGTAAACCATAAGGCAGCTGACGGGCAGAGCTTTCGACTCCCTCGATCATGGCGTGATTCGAGGGATTGAAGGCCATTTGAGTGTTTGTGACCTCATCGTCCATCTGAATATCGTCGTCGTGCATTGGTCCCTGTACAGAGTCATCTGTTGGAGGAAAGACCTCAAGATTAGAAATGAAGGTATTGTAATGCGGTATAGTGCTGCCGGTAATAATACATGTGAGAAATAATCAGTTTAGCCCGGGATAATTTCGATTCGGAAGCACACCAGCATATCAGATACATTTTGCTGGAATTCCTCTCCGCAAAGAATAGGTGATGTAAAGTACAACTCCAAAAAATAGCTTATGTAAAATTTCACCGGAAGAACAGGTGAAAAATCGAGGCCTACGGTAAAAAAAAAAAATCCGCGGAGAAGAGGCGTTCCCCACTTTTGCATTTGCAGAATAATAATGTGCACAGAAAAATAAATAAAACACTAAAAGGGTCTGCAAAACTCAGATCCTCTAAAAATTCAGTATAGCACCGACAAACCCAAAACGGGGAAAAAAATCAAACGAGAGACGTTTCCCACCAGAACGGCCCGAAACAGCAAGTCCCCGAACGGGAGTTGAACAAAACAAATAAACCGCACCGCACCTCCGCGGGAGGGCGCCGAGCTCCAGGCGGCCGCGCTCTGGGCGCTGGGGGCGTCGGGCGCCCGGCGCGCCGTCCACATGATGTAGGCGGAGAAGTTGTTGACGGGCGTCGGCGACTCGCCGACCATCCGCAGCACCCGCAGCGCCGCCGCCTCGCCGACGTCCGCGAGCTGCTGGCGCGCCCGCGGGTCGGCGAGCTGCCGCAGCGTGCCCTCGACCCGCGCCAGCTCCCAGCCCACCGCCTCGGGCAGCGCGGCGGCCTCCCGGGTGGCCCGCGTTTGCGCCGGGGAGGTAGGGCCGCGGGAGCCCATCGGGGTTTGGGGTTTGGGGCCTCCTCGCGGAGGAGCTCGGCGGCGCGGCGGCGGTGCTTGGTGGAGAGATTGATGAGGAAATTCAAACGCAGGAAGAGAGATTGTGGGGCGCGAGCAGTACTGCTACAGGTTTTGAGGCTTGCAGAGGAAGGAGAAAGGAGGTGGGCCCGGAATGGGGAGGTGGCGTGCCAAGTGGTGAGATAGGACGGCTGACCTGGAATCTTGCGCCACGTGGCGGCGCGTTCGTGCGGTTCGGAATGGGTCCTTGGCACTTTGGCAGTACGGCGATTCCCTCCATCACTGCAGAGTGCACAGACGAGCAGTACTACTCACCAACAAAGACAAGGAGTTCTTTGAACTGAATGATTTCTTTCAAACTCTAAACTATTTATAGCCCCTTCTAAAATTTTACTCCGTAGGACTTTCATGTTCTCCCTCGGTCATGCCATGTTGGTTAGCTTAACTGATGTACATAACACAATTTAAAAAAATTAGACCCACAGGGACTAGCATCCACGGCATATTCTTATTGAAGAAGCTAAATGAGCCACAAATCCGCGTTCCAGGAGATTCAAACCCAGGTTGCAGGGTAGTCACCAACTCGACCTAACCATTTGACCCTTCGGTCATTCTCAATTTAGCTTGGCTAGTTTCCAGTGAATCTAGCCATCCAAAATGTCGTGGCCTAGTCACCTAGCTGTTATTTTTCTCCTAGATAGAGGGTATGAATGGTCTGACATCATTGAGTCTCGTCGTCTTATATGGCTTGATCTAACTGAAATAGCCAAACAAAACTGACATGTCTTATATGCCGCAGCGTCTCGTTCGCGGCATCCTCGGCTTTCTTGAGCGTCTCGAAGGAGTAGACTAACGACTCTGCTCCGCCGCCTTCTCCTCTGAGGTAGGCGCATCAGGATCATCAAATGACCATGAGATGTCGAAGGAGTCGTCCTCTGCGGCGGCCGCCTCCCTGCGGCGTTCCATCTCGGCGTCGAATGCCGCGTGAGCCGCCCGCTCAGCCAGGAACTTCACGTCCCTGGCCGTGTCAAGGACGTTGTCGCTGCTTTCGTCGTCCTCTAACTCCTCGTCGGAGCTCTCGACCGGGGGAGGTGGAGGCGCGGTCGGCGCTGCTCATGGCAAAGGTGGAGGTTGTGCGCCGGCTAGGGTTTTGTGTAGAAGGAGATGAGATGCGCGCGCCCCTGTTTATATAGGCCGGAGGCAGGCGACGGCACGCATGGCATCGCCATTACTTCGTGCGTAGAGGTAGGTAGGCGACGGTCACGCGCCATTGGAAATTAAAATCATACCAAGTCGCTTCACACAGTAATACATCAACAACAGATGACAGCGAATTCAGCTGTCGACTGCCTTCCATTTTGAAGGGGCGAGAGGGTGGTGTTGCAGTACCGCCTAGATCGTTGCATATATTCGTGCGGAAGAAATGGGACTTGCCGTAGCCAATTCAGATGGTTTAGGTGTGAGCTGAGTTGTCTCACTTGAAATGGTTACAGCCTTAGGGGTACCATGTTAGCTGCTCACAAGCAAATCCAGTGCAACCGGTGGTCACTCTGCCCCATCTCCATGCCCTACAAGCACCTCAAAAGGACATGAAATGTTCCAAAAATATGGCAAATATTTTCACAGCATCAATGTATCGTTTTCACAAAATTTCAAATGTAGGCGTGATACATTGAGAAACAAGAGAGGCAGATTACACTGAAAAGACAACTCCAGAATAAAAATTAAAACCACAAACATTGTTAACTGGAAACATCTTCTTTACGTCTCGAAGTTACCACCAAATCATCTTGTGGTCAACTCAAATGGTTATCAGACCACAATTTCAGATGTCTACAGGAACTCACATGGCAATAAGGAGCAACAGATTGTGCGGAGAAAAAAGGGGGCAACACTTCCTGCTGCTCCTGATTCAAATGGTGGTTACTCATGCAAAACTTTCTGAGCAAGATATAGTACCATGTAGAACTAATAAATTAGTGTATTGTACTGAAAATTTTCCTCCCTTAGCAGACGGAGTAACATGAATAGCTAAATCAGCAGAATGCTTCGGATCCAACACATGTGCAGGCTAAAAGTTTATATGCATACAATTAGTCAATTACAGTGCTACTTCCTGTGTTCCGAATTATAAGATGTTTTCGTAGCCTAAAATAGCCTACCAAAACATCATATAATACGGAACGGAGGTAGTATCTTTGTTTACAAAATTACCCTATGGATAATTTATACACAACCAAATCACAAGCTATCACAACACACAACAATTTAGTTTGTCACAGGTTACCTGTTGTTTGTTAGTTTATGGGTAAGTATATTAGTATTGTTAGCACTTCAACCCCCATCTTAGGATAGAAACTGGCCGTCCATATTAGTAGATCTCCCCAAGAACCAACAGATATAAATGGGCTTCATGACGCCGCCCTTCCATAGCAGATGGATGCCAAGTACAGATTTTTTGACCATTTTTCCTGCAAGCAGATTGATCAGCTGGTCAATACATCCCTTATCTTGAGTTTAGATTTTACACGATAAGCAGGAATTGTTAGGTCACCTTCACATGCTGGCTGGGGAAAGCAGATGTTCTTAGGGTCTCCTGTGTTTCATCGTTAGGCTTTCGTCTAGGTATGCTCAAGATAAAAGCCGCCTGGTCCAATGTGGCAGCTGTTGCAGTGATGCGATAACCATTATCCCAACGTTGATGGATGCCCTCACTCGGATATAAGAAATCTAGCTCCACTACCTGCAAAATAAAATGGTTCCGTCAGTTCCATATTTTGCCATGTTCACTTCAGCATTTCAGGTAAATATTTCCAGGTCCACTTCAACAATAGAAGTGAGCCTACTGCTAAAGTGCAGTGCACTATGAGAGCTTTGTGTGCAATGGGCAATCAAACGAAAAGTACGTGTACCTGATCTGTGAAACCAGCATTTCGGGACATGACAACTGCCCATCGACTCCCAGCTGTAGCCATGGATGTGACGTAGAAGCCCTCCTTCCACTTCTTGTTTATCCACTTGAAGGGAAATGAATCACTTACTTTGTAGGATTGTTGTGCATATGATGTTCCTGAAGAATACTTAAAGTTCATATAGATACCAACAACTTATATTCTAAGATTCAAGTGTTGCTACTCTGAGGATGTACAAGCAAAACATGCAGTACAAGCTTCTAGCAGGCGTCACAAGATATAGTGAACTGAAAGCTAAAAACAGTTGTGCCCTTTCTGTGCCTAACACTATTGGCACGATTTAGTCTAATTAAGCATTGTGTTGGGCAGAAGGAAAAACGCTACAAAGATAAGGTGTCCACATGTTTCCCAGCAATCTCTATACATATAATAGCTTATTATGGCCAAAAGCTTAAGTTTTAAAGGAACTTAAACACATTTCCACATAATCAGTGTGACATTCATTCAGGCTATTGACCATAAATTCTGGGAAAAGCGCAAAGGTGGGAAATTTAACAAAACATGTATCTTGGAGTAGATCTGTGAGATGAATCTTGGCAGTTGACCTCGGGTGATACCATGTGGTCTAGGCACAAAGTATGCAAGTGGCAGTCCAGCCATCAAGTTCAAATATTAAGATTACCTTTTGACATGATTACTAAGGAACTTCCACTGGTCGCACCAGCCAGTGCAGTGATATAGTAATTTCTCTCCCACTGTTCCAGTATCCATTCCTAACATAGCACAAGCAACAAGCAAGTCAACAGCTGCAATAGCAGAAAATAATACAAGGCAAATGAAATCGGGATAGCATTGACATGGCCTAATCGAAGAGTTACTGCCCACCAGAAACAGAGAAGATGACTCTGAAAAGTAGGATGGTCTGAACTAATTGCTCACCTTGTGAAGGAAGTGAAGAGAAATTTCATATACTTGAGCACTAAAACCGGTTCCAGCATCCATTATTAAAGCCCACAGATTTGAGGAAGAGGAAACTGAACTTATAAACAATCCATCTTCATTTCCCTTCAGAATATGCTGTACTAATCTATCATCTGCGACATTGTAGTGGTACCTGAAAAATAAATTTAGTAAGACAGAAGAAGTTTCTCTTACTGTTTTCTACCATAAAGAAGGTAATTGTTCCAAGCAAACCTCTGCTTCATAGGCCGCCGGGCACTGTAGACACTAATCCACTGAGTTGCTGGCATTCCCATCCTAATCTTTTTCTTAGGCTGCTCATCATCTTCCTCGACTATGAGGCGTCCTCGCTTCTGACCAACCTGATATATAAGCTGGTAGCAATCCAATAAAACATTAGGCGGCTTACTTACTATTATATTGCATAAATGAAAAAGGAGGTGTGATTCACAACAAGCTACCAAGAAGCTGTGAAGATATGGGGTCCGTTGCTGAACTTTCAACAGTTCAATATTTTTCCAATACATACACATGACATATTAACATATGGAATACCACTGTCCCTACGCTTAAAAGACATTTTTGCGTCTGAACTTTTAACAGCTCAACTGTTTCCCATACATAACAGATAAACATAGGAATACCACTGTCCCTACACTTAAAGAACAAATGTCTTCTTGGGTTCTATAATGGCACTACATGGTGTTTTAGTCCCATCTAAAGCATATCCAACATTTTGACATTACAGTACAGAAATTTTGAGCTGGGAAAAAAATATAACGTAAGAAGCAAAAACTGAGTTAACCCAATTTAAGAAATCACAAGGTTACCCATACTGAATAAGATCACTCTACTGAACTTCTTTGGAAACAATATTGTTTCTAGTAAAAAGGTATAGCTCTCCAAGCCAATTGTGGATATATAATTACTTTCAGATTCACATGAACACAAGTCCTTAAAGTTAATGAAAATAGTACACCCTCCGTCCCGAAAAGGACGCCACGGATTTGACTAAATTTGGATGTATCTATACACTAAATTGTGTCTAGATACATACAAATTTACACTAATCTGCGACATCCTTTTCGGGGCGGAGTAGTAAGCATAGAGTTAAGAGAAATGTACCTTTTGAGCACCATCAGTATTTATAGGCCTGATGTCTGGATTTGGACCAACAATGCCATCAAACAGAGAGATGCACTTTGCGTAATTGGGTTCTTCGTCAAACTTCAAGTTCACGACATACTCAACAAATTGTCGAAAAGATTGCGGACAAATGCCACAGAGAGATTCTGGAGAGGTCGCCATCTTTTTCTTGCTGACGAGAAAACCTTTGTTGTCTCCCTGAATTGATTAATAAACAAACAAAAACATAAGAAACAGAAATAAGAACAAAAGACGCTCAAACACCAAGCTAAATTTACCTGGTATCCTTGCCAAGGCAGGCGGCCACGGAGAAGAAAAATAAGTGTGTACGCAAGGGATTCAAGATCATCTCTCCTACTTCCAGTTCTTCCCAAGTGAGCATGCACACTAGCGTAACGAACAGTTCCCCTGTTTTTGCAAGAGCAAACAGAAACGGCAACAGCATGTCAACTACATACAATGCGCAAAATGAAGTGCATCAAAAAATTATTTCCATCCAAACCTAAATATGTCAGGTCTCTGGTCGTATTCAACATGCCCATTACCAGCGCCTTTCCATTTCGTAGCTGTGTTGGTACAAAATGATAGGTCAAACGAAGCAACAAAAGTATTTTATACCAAATAGATGTAATATAAGAGTGCAGTCTGATTTTGAATTTACCCAGTCCAAGGTCAACAAGAAAAAGTCTCTTCTCTTCCAGGGTACCACATGGACCAAGCAGAAAGTTCTCAGGTTTCACATCACCATGGACATACCTATCATATACAGATCTTGTTAGCTAGAAGGTCACAAGCACTATGCAAGACACTCTTGGGACCCCATGCGAATAACAGAACACCAAATTACCCTTTTGAGTGCATCTTTTCAAGAATGGAGATGGCTTCTATGGCAATGCACGCAACCATCTCAACAGACATCCTGTAACAAAAAAACAAATGGCTATAATTGAAAAGGTTGGATATGGACTACAAATTTTAATTATGGACAGTGAGCAGCTACTCACGAATGGGAATTATTATTCCAAACATCCCACAGGCTTGGTCCCAACATATCCATAACCTGCATAAACACCAAGTAGGATTGACTAAAAACAAAGTTGTTGATAGTTATTCTATTCAAGGAAAGAAATAAAATAAATCACTACTATGCAATGACGGGTATGTTTGGAAACAATATGCTTTGCAGGACTACAAAACAAACAGGGTCGCATATCCATTTTTTTCGATAAAGGGTGCTTCATTACTCAAAAGTTTTAGGCATTAAGTCGGTTGCATATCCATGTGTACAATTGAATAGTTATTTGGTAATGTTCCACTACATATACAAAACAAACGAGTACATATCCATTACCATGATGTAAAAATCACCCTGCTTTCCTTTGTAGTGTACCCGTGGAACACCATGATTTCCACTAAGAGTGCTGCCAGAGTGAAGTTTAACATAAGCAGAAGAAAGATGCCCAAAGAATAACTCGCCAACAAAATACATAGGCGAGCAAGAACTAAAAAAATCAACTACTCACTTGTAAACCTGCCACTCAGATGGAGCTCCATAGTTGCAACCTTTGCTGGTTCTATGTTCAAATTTTAGTGCAACCTGACAGATAAAGAAGCATTAGTACCATGATGGTCTCAGTTCTAGCAATACATTGAACTTTTAAGAGATATAATGACCTCCAAAGCATTTGCACCAGTATTCCTGTCACCAAGACTAGGAGAAGAAATACGTCGGCCAACATATACTTGTCCAAAACCTCCCTTTCCAAGCTTCCTTCCAAGCTTATAGGTTGGCGAATTCCCAATTTGCACCTGTTCCAAACACAAACTGATCATCACCAATAATAAATAAATAAACAGAGGATTGTTATCATGCAGCCACAAATACAGCATGTGCAGCAGTGCACACTTTTTCCCTTGTCAAAGACAGCTCGCATCACAGGGAGCGAGGTCGTAGCCCGGGAAAACGGGGCGGCCACCCTGGGCCTCCCAGTAGCAGGGGGGCATCATGTTTACTACTAGAGCCAATGTACAACTAAGCTTAAATCGCCACTCTCCAGAAGAAAAAAAGACAGACCCATGTTAGGAGGACACAGCCCACAACTGTGCAATGATGTACACACACGATGGGACGAACCAATCGTCCTCTCCGCCTAGATGCCTCCCCAAAGGCCCAAACAACATTGCTGCCACTCCTCTTATCTTTCTGAGGTCACAACCGCCATTAACGGAGAAAAACGGCGCTATTCAGTTGATTGAAAATGTTTCTCCTTCAATCCTCTCATCTCTCAATCCCCCTCACCCACCCAGCCAGAAACCCAAATAGTTTTTTTTTGAGAGTATGTGTTTATCCTCTCATGGTATCACCCTCGTCCCTCCTCCGCCTATTTCTTCTTGGTTCCAGAGCTACTTGTTAGATTTGAGAGAAGGTCAGTAGGTAAACACTCAAGAGAAGAGGGGCATGTTAGTCAATCCATGAAAATATAAGAGTTATAATCTCTTTTTGCTACCATAATTTTCGAAGTTTTAAGCTTTAAGATCTGCATTTATCTTTCAAGATACCAAAACGACAGATGCATCTACTTGTTCCCAGTGAGGCAAGTGCATGCTGACCTAATCTAGGCCCAGCAGTTCCAGTTTCAGCTCATCTAGATGCCTCTTATCTCACTGATCATAGTTCTAGCATAGTTCAGATATTTCAGTTTACTCTAACTTAGAAACACTGGAATCCTAGTCCAAGTTCAGAACAGTTTATCCTTGGATTAGGCAGCCGCATGTCAGAAGATCTCTATACAAACAGCAATACTCTTTTTAACCCATCCGGCCTAATTCATTGCAGACCCAAAACAACTCCCCAAACATGTTACTACCAAATCCGGCCCGCGATCCAGCGTCTAATCAAGCAACGGAACCCTAAGCTAGCGCCACCGAATTTCCGCAACCAGAAGCATCTAAATAAACTACGCAGCGGCGGCCTAAGCCTAAGAGATACAGCGCCACGCTTACCGTCTCGGGGAGCGGCGCGGAGTTGCCGTCGTCGCCAGCGGCCGGGGCGGGGGCGGGGCCGGCGGCCCCCTTGTCGCCGCTGTCGAACTCGTCCATCCGTCGCCCCTCCTCGCGCTGCTGCTGCTGCTCCGGAGTGAGGATACCTCGCGGCGCGTGGATCAGCTTCCGGATTCTGCGGCTCCCTGTCACTCACTGGTGTAGGGATACTCCCTGGGGCTGGGGGCTGACCGGAGCAGACCGGCTCCAGGCGCGGATGAGCTGCGGCGTGGTGGCTCTGGGTCGAGGTCTGGCCTCCGGCGACGGAAGAGAGTCGCGGCGACGGGAGCGGGGGTCAGAAGGAGGTCGAGGGGAGGAGCGCACGGAAAAAATCTAGAGCTGAACGAAGCATTCCTTACGTGGTAGCCCCGGAGAATTACGCCTCTAGGGTAACGTTGCGTAGTACTCGTTTACGTCTTCATCGAAATCATATGGCCTAGAAGGGGACTCGGATAGCATATCTCCAAAAATATCTCCATGTCATATGGAGATAGAAATAGAAATATGTTAAGACATGTCATAGCATAGATTATTTTTGATGTTACACGTATTTAATATTTCTTCCTCCCGTTCGCTATTTTGCCAAGTTTTTAAAGAGATGTCTCGTGTCACTAGATATTTTCTGTGTTTCCACATGTGTGGGTTTCCTGGAAGTATGTTATCGATTACATACTTTAGCGTTGTCGCGTCTAATATGAGCCTCATGGAGAAGCAATCGCTAGTTCACATGGATTATAATTCAGCATTGCAGCTCTTGGTACTTGGATTGAGCCATTTTCTCTACCCCTTTTTACCCTGACAAAGCAAGGTCGTCTTGTGTCTTTAAACATATAGCCATCCTTCGGGTAATCTAGCCTCATATGTTCCTCCATACACCGGAAGATCCAAACTCAAGCTGCGTAGTCACTTGACTACACAATTTTTCGTCTATAGAAGGGAAAATCATGAGATTTATATATATAAATACTCATATTTAACTACACAGGTTTAAATTGACTACACAACATTCAAGTCTGGTTTAAATTGACTACACAACATTCAAGTCCTGGCTGGGGTAATACAAGAATATTTACTTATTGACCATGTCTTTCAGTCTGGTCTTATTCCCTGACTCAATTTATGTGGACAAACCTTGCAACGAAAACCTTTGGATTTTAGGGGCATTGGATTCTCATAACTACTACTGTACGGGATTATATATGATCTCTCTATTCATACACTGGTATACAATGCTTTAGCTAATACACGATAATGCATACCATGTTTTTTCTATCTATCAGTGACCGCATGCATTGCACGATGAATGTATAAAGTAGACCATTATCGTGGTAATAATAAGCGAAAGTAGTACTTACAGTGATTGCCCTAGTTATATAGTCATGTATTATGATAGGAATCGCAAAAATGTATGGTAGCTATAGTTTAATTAGAAAATGGTGCCACATACTATGCTTGGGAAGAATTACTTATTCTAGCCTGCCAAAATCTAGAAATGGCAAGAAAAAAGATGTTATACAATTATTTCATTTTCTATTAATACCTACAACAAATCTAGTAATATTTATTATTATTAAAATCAAAGTATACCAATGTGACTAAGAAATAATATTTCGATATAGTCAAGAAAAATGACTTATGTTAAGCTCTAACATATGGTCTCTAACTATAGAATGCGAGTATCTTTCTTTACTTTCTCTTTTTGAACACAGAAAGAAAATCATACAAGACATTTGCAAGGTAGAGATGACATGGCATGTAATATATCAATAAAAAAACGTCTTTGGATAATGTAAGTGCTAAGATCTTTTATTAATCCGGATCCCACTTTTTCATATATTTTCCTCCTTGCAAATTAACAGTTATCCTATCCGAGGAAAATCATGGGTCGTAATGAAAAAATTATCTCTATAATCGGACTTTTAGCATCGTGAGAATGGAACATAATACAACTTTCCAAAGAGTGGATCATAGTGTTATGGGCTTATGGGCCTATGCCACAAGAACTAACAAAAATATTATCTCTCTCTTATTATGTGGTCATGTGGAGTATTTTTTTTTCAAATAGGACTCTGGTATTAAAAGAAACATACAAAGCACCTCATTAAAAAGAAAAATTACAACAAAATCCTTTAGATGACCTTTGTCTTCAACCTCCAGAATGTGTCGGTGGTGCTCCGCCGCTTCTCCGTGAGTTGGCCTGACGTTGTTGGCTACATACGGGAAGTCGCCGAACGGGTCAAAAAGACCACATCTGCCCCGGATACGAAGAAGAAGGAATAATTTTTTCGCGAAAACACAAAAGCCTTGCGTTTCGATGCATTGATAGATAAAGAAGAGTTTATATACAAGTCCGAGGGACGGACACACCACGCCGTACAACTCGACCCAAGAAAAAGGAAAAACCTAGACTAGGGGAGTAGCTGGCGCACACCCCGGGCTCCCGCGTCCGCCCAAAGCCTCGCGTCGGCAGCGATGTCGTTGAACACGGATGCCACCGAAGGTCGCGCATTGTCAAAGACCGCCGCGTTCCAGTGTTTCCAAATCCACCATGCCGTGAGCATGATAACCGACGACGTGCCCTTGCGCAGCTGGCGGCGGTCCGCACCACCACCACCACTCCGCGAAGTCACCCTCAGCCGTGTGGGCTGAGGTGGATCGGATCCACGACAGGACTTCAAACCACACTGTCCTGGAGAAGGAACATCCTGTAAGAAGGTGCCTCGTGGTCTCGGTAGACTGATCGCACAACGGGCATCTCGGCGCGTGCGGCAGCCCCCGCCGTGCCAGTCTCTCACCCGTCCAACACCTGTCGAGGCAGGCCAACCAGATAAAGAATTTCACCCTTGGTGGCGCCCAGGATTTCCAGATGAGCTTCCAGGACCCTGAGATGATTGCCCCCTGGAAAAGGGTGTCATAGCAGGATCCAGCTGAATATTGTCCATCCGTCGTCCAACGCCAAACCAATCTGTCCGCGTCCCCCAATAGTTGGATGTCCCTGAGTCTACCCCATAGCTGGACGTATTGCCACAGTGCTAGGGCGCTCGGTGCACCTACAATATCGGGGATCCAGCTGCGGTTAACCAGCGCTTCGCGGACCGTGCGCGCCTTTCTCCGGCGCTTTGGAACCAAAGCATATACCTCCGGTGCCATCTCCTTGATGGACTTGCTGTCCAGCCATCTGTCCTCCCAGAAGAGGGTGGATTCCCCGTTGCCTACTACCATGTAGGTAGAGGCCGCGAAGACATCCAGTTCCGTTTTGGAGAAATGCATGTCCAAACCGCGCCAAGGTCGCAGGGGGTCGGTGTGCATCCTCCAGATCCAGCGCACCCTGAGGCTGATGGCCGTGCGTGCGAGATCTGGGATACCCAGCCCCCCCAGCCGCAACGGCCTACACACCCTCGCCCAGTTGACGTGGCAATGTCCGCCATTGGCGTCAGCCCTACCAACCCATAGGAATCCTCGCAAGATTTTGTTGACCTGCTTGAGTGCTTTCTTATGAAGACACTGAACCATCAGCTGGTGCAACGGTATCGCTGCGAGAACCGCACGGATTAGCGCCAAGCGACCTGCCCGAGGCATCATCGATGCCCTCCAGGTAGGTAACTTGTCGGCTAGACGGTCTAAGAGGGGCTGGAATGCTTCAGCCGTCAGCCTCCTAATGGACAGCGGGATGCCAAGGTATCTCACCGGAAATGGCGCTAGCTGGCACTCCATGAGCTCAGCAGCGCCCGCAGCCTCATCCTCAGTACAGGAGATTGGGGAGACCGAGCACTTGGCGAAGTTGGTGCGCAACCCCGATACATGGCCAAAGAGCTCCAGGATCCCACGCACCGCGCGTAGTTACGTCTCATCGGCATGACAGAAGATCACCACATCATCCGCGTAGAGCGACACAGACGTCGCTAACTCCCGTCGTGCTAAGCGCCGCAGCACCCCAAGCTCGATCGCCTTAGCCAACAACCTGTTGAGGGTATTCATCATCAGGACGAACAGCGCTAGCGACAGGGGGTCTCCCTGTCTCAGGCCCCGCCGGTGCCAAATCGGGGATCCTGGCTCGCCATTGAGCATCACCCGGGTACTCGCCGTGGATAGAAGGATGGACACTAGTTCGCGGAACCTAGGCCCAAACCCTAACTTGCGAAGGATTTCCAGCAGGAAACCCCAAGAAACGGAGTCGAAGGCGCGAGCAATGTCCAGCTTGAGCATCACCCGCGGCTCCTTCTCCCGGTGTAAGAATCGAGCAGTCTGCTGGACCAACATGAAGTTGCCGTGGATGCAACGCTTGCGAATGAACGCGCATTGGTTACGGTCTACCAGCGACTCCATCCTAGGGGCTAGACGAATGGCGAGCACCTTCGCGACCAGCTTGGCAAAAATATGGATCAAGCTGATTGGGCGGTAGTCGCCGAGCGCAGCCGCATCCGGGCGCTTGGGCAGCAGGGTCAGCAAGGCCTAGTTGAGACCTTGAAACCCGCGCCCGCACAAAGTGAACAGCTTGTCGAAGGCTTCCATGAAGTCACCCTTAATCACTCCCCAGCACTTCTGAAGGAATTCAGCCGTGAACCCGTCGGGCCCCGGCGCCTTGCATCCTGGCAGTCGCCGGATCACCTCCCAGATCTCATCCTCCGTGAACACCGCCTCCAGCTCTGCGAGATCCTCAGAGTGGATATCCAAGAAGTCCAAGTCCAGTGAGTGTTGTCTCTCCACCGAGGTGCCGAGCAGGCCCTCAAAGTGCGTAAAAGCAGCTTCAGCCATGGCTGCCTGGTCAGAAATGACCGCGCCACCCACCTGCAGACTGTGGATCACGTTCTTCTGGCGACAGTATGCCGCGTGTTGATGGAAGAAGGCCGTGTTGGCGTCCCCCTCTTTCAGCCACGCGATCTTGGCCCGCTGCCTTGCCATAGTGCGTTCAAGCGAAGCCAAGCCCAGGTAAGCGTATTTGAGGTGCGCCCTGAGTCGGCGCTCGTCCGGCGATAGCTGTCTAGACTCCATGGCCACATCCAGCCTAAACACGACCTCCCGCGCTATCATCAGCTGCAGTTTGACAGATCCGACCTTCTTGTCACTCCAGCTCAGCAAGCTGCGCGCCGTGCGCTTCAGCTTTGCAGTGAGCCGCCAGAAGGGATCTGGGTCCCCCACCACAACATCCCAGGCGCTCCGCACAGCGTCCTCAAAACCTTCCAACTTTATCCAGAAGCGTTCGAACTGGAACCTCCTTCTCCCGGCTGATTTGGTGGTGCAATCTAGGAGGAGTGGGGCAGTGGTCAGCCACCACCGTTGCCAAGCAGCGCAGCATGCAGCTGCTATGCAACTCCTCCCAGGCAACCGAAACAAACACCCGATCCAGCCATACCAGAGTGGGGGTTTCCCGCTCGTTAGACCAAGTGTACCGTCGTCCATGTAGGTAGATCTCCTTTAGCTCGCAGTCATTCAGAAAGCGCCGGAATCTGCCTATCGTCCATGTTGCCAAGAAGAAGGAATAATCGTCGATGAAGATCCTTGGCGATCCAGAGATCCCCACATCCAGAAGAAATCCTCTAGAACCACACCACTCCCACAAGCTTCTCGACGTCAGCGTCGAGATGGGGCTGAAGCTTGGGAGACTATATTGGAGAAGACGTTGCCGCCACCACCTGAGCGCCGCCCCACCAAACCAAAACCCTGCAACCAGGAGAACGGAGCCCACCTGCCGACAGAGGCCAAGATTCCTCCCACCTCCATGGCCCGAAGGGCATGTGGATTTGTGTGGCTCGTTTGAAGCTAAGACCTAGGAGAGGGGAAAACAAACAAGGGGCCTCCAACTTAAGGCACATAGAGATAGTATCAAGCATTGGATTGGATGTCTCGTAGCAACAAGGTGGATCCCAACTTATGGTTTCTTAATATAAGAAATAAAGTTCGGAGATGCCCAAGAGTGTAAACAAGTTTGATATGGTCCCCTTTTACATGCACAAAACCGCTTCTCTCATCACGTAGACAAAAAAAAAGCAATTAATCATTTGGTTATGGGGTCTTTGAGACAAGTCAATCACCATCTACTTGTTAGTCTCACAAAATGGCATATGATTGCTTACAGAGAAGAACCAAAATTCTTCTTATAAAATTGTATGTTCCTAAATGTAAGATATTTTTTGTAGGCTAACTAAGGTATCAAAACGTTTTATATTTTAGGACAGAGGTAGTACCAGCGAGCTTTTGCTTACCCAAGCAATGTCAGAAATTCTGTTGCATCTGTTTCATACTTATCCTAAACTATGGAAGGCGGAGATTATTTCAAAAAACACCACCTGAAAAGAATGAAAATGATGTTTAATCAATTGCTAGCCAGCGGGTAGATGGTTTGCTTCCAATATAGTGTTCTTAGGTCAGAAAATATCTCACTGATGATTAATTGAAGCTTGAAAAGACCGACCTTATCTTACTACCTTCATGCCATCTAGGGGTTGAAATTAAAGTATATTATACTGCTTGTTATTTCGATTGAAGTGGATTAAAAATGTCGTGGTTTATGAAAAGAACAAAATGTGTCTACAATATTTGAATTTTTTTATTTTTATACGAAGGCACTTCTTCGGGAGTGACAGATGTTCACGTGACGTTGCGGGCAAGCGAGAGGGTCGCGGTCATGCCAACGTGAAACTTTTTTTTTTTAGATTATCTAACAAACCAGAGTATTTTAACACGAGCGGCGTCCCACCCTTCTGTTTGTAGGTTGTTTCCTTAACACCCTCTTGTAGCTAACTCTTGCTTGCGGGCCGCCTAACCCCATAGGTCAAATGTAACGCCGTCGCTAGTCTCCAAGCTTATCGGTGTCGGCAATATCGCAAAAAAGTCTGCAACCCATGTCCTTATTCTTTGTTCTAAAAAGTAGAAGCCTATGAATTGTAGTCTGCAACCCATGTCCTTATTCTTTGTTCTAAAAATTGATTTCTTATTCAGGCTAGCCATAGTGCTAGTATCATAAGGAGTATCATGCATGCCACCTTGGCAAAAATCTGATGTGGCGTTATAATTAATGAGGATGCCACGATCTCGATCACTGCCCTCGCGTCACGCACATGTAGCTGGATCTTAATCCGGATACAAGTTCACACGCATAGAGTTGGCGTGGAGAAGAAGTAGGAGGGGAAGACAGGAGAGGGAAGCTATTACAGCTGTTCTGATCTCGATACCGTCCTCTACTCGACTTGCTTCTCTTGTAGCTTGACCCCTTCCACGTCTTGCCTCCTGGGCCGGCCCATTGTCCTTCGAATGTCTCGACGACGCCTGCGCCTGGTGGCTGGTGTCGTAGCAGTCCCCTCCCCTTGAAGAGCTGCTTGACCCCAAGCAGCAGCACCTGGGAAACGGCGGCAGAGTTCTTCTTCCGGTTCCCATGTCGCCAATGATTCTGGGGCTCCTTCCCAAGCGATGAGAGCCTGGGAGATGAAGCCGCGGCCATGTTTGATCTGGCGCCGTCGCAGAATCTTACTGGGACACACTGGGATAGAGGCATTAGCAACTGAAATGAATGACAGAGATAAGTCATGGACCTGGTCAGGAGGAACCAGTTTCTTCAGCTGGGATACATGCAGAACTGGGTGTATCTTAGACCCTGCTGGAAGCTTGAGTTTGTACGCCATCTTGCCAATGCGAGCTAGAATCTCGTACGGACCAAAATACTTGAAGGAGAGTTTTTGGTTTGCTCGGCGGGCTACTGACATCTGCACGTACGGTTGCAACTTCATATATACCTGATCACCCACTTGGAATTCTCTCTCACTGCGTTTCTTGTCTTCCTGGTGTTTCATGCGCTGTTGTGCACGCAGTAGGTGTTGCTTTACCAGGGCAGCATCTTCCTGGCGTCTGTCCAGCCAGCTTGCCAGTTCGGTTGGTGTATCGGCCTGCAGATTGCCGATGCCCAGGTGCCTTGGCTAGTATCCGTAGAGGACTTGAAATGGTGATTTCCCCAAGGCCGAATGATAGTTTGTGTTGTACCAATATTCAGCTAGCGGGAGCCAGCGAGCCCACTTGGTCGGTGTAGCATGAACGGCGCACCTGAGATAAGTCTCCAGACATTGATTCAACTTCTCTGTCTGTCCGTCGGTTTGTGGATGGTTGGCTGTGCTCATGTTCATCTTCGTGTCCGAGAGCTTGAATAGCGCCTGCCAAACCTTGCTGGTGAAGACTGGGTCTCGGTCAGAGATGATCACTGACGGCAGGCCATGTAGTCTGTAGACTGTATCAACAAACTGTTCTGCCACTGTGAGAGCTGTATATGGGTGTGCCAATGGAATGAAGTGTCCATACTTGGTGAACTTGTCGATGACGACCAGAATACAGTTGAATGAGCCAGATTTTGGTAATCCTTCGACAAAATCCATACTAATGACATTCCAAGCTTCTGTTGGTACTGGTAAGGGATTCAACAAGCCAGGCAATTTAACATGTTCTCCTTTGGCTTGCTGGCATGTCTGACATTGTTGCACATATGCCTTGATATGTGCCTTCATCTTGGGCCAGGCAAACAATGCTTTAATTCTCTGATATGTTCCCAAGAATCCAGAGTGACCTCCCACACCACTGGAATGTAGGGACAGAAGAATGGCCTGATGAGCTTCAGGATTGTTACCAAGCCAAATGCGATCCTTGAATCGAATGATTCCCTGGCATAAAGCATAGCCTCTCTCATTTGGGTTGTGCAAGCTTAATTCTTGTAGGAGTAGCTGTGCTTTTGGATCCTTGAGGTATCCTTCTGCAATGATCTCGAGCCATCTTGGTTTGGCTACGGAAATGTGATAGAGTTCATTGGCAGCTGGGTTCCTGGAGAGAGCATCCGCTGCAGTATTATCTTTACCCTTGCGGTATACTAATTTGTATTGCAAGCCCATTAGTTTCACGAACGCTTTCTGTTGCATCTCCGTGGTGATTTTCTGGTCAGATAGATGCACTAAGCTTCTGTGGTCTGTGACAATTGTGAATGGCGCATGTTGCAGGTACTGTCGCCATTTGTCGACTGCTAGCAGTATAGCCAGGCACTCCTTTTCGTATGTGGACAGTGTTTGAGCTACCGGACCTAGTGCTTTGCTCAAATATGCCACTGGGTGCCCGGATTGCATGAGGACTTCTCCAACACCTCGTTTGGATGCGTCAGTTTCAATCGTGAATGGTACAGCAAAGTTGGGTAAGGCCAGGACTGGTGCTGCCAGCATTTTTTGTTTCAGGTGGTCAAAAGCTTGCTGCTCTGTTGCATTCCATCTGAACGTCGTGTCTTTTTTTAGCAGATCTGACAACGTGCGGCTGATCAAGCTGTAATGCTGTATAAACTTCCTGTAGTATCCTGTGAGGCCCAGAAAACCACTTACTTGCTTGGCATTAGTTGGCACAGGCCATTCTTGCACTGCTTTTATCTTGCTAGGATCCGTAGCTACACCAGGTTTGCTGATAATATGCCCCAAATACTCGAGTTGTTGTTGTGCAAACATGCACTTGCTCCTTTTCACAGTCAGTTGGTTGTGCTGTAGGATATCCAGTACCTGTTGCAGCTGCGCCAAGTGGTCCTTCATGGAGGAACTGTAAATGAGGATATCATCCATGAAAACGAGCACGCACTTCCTGATGAGAGGTGCAAACATGGAATTCATCGCTGCTTGGAATGTGGCTGGTGCATTCGTAAGTCCGAAGGGCATTACTTTGAATTCAAACAACCCTTGATGAGTCTTGAAGGTTGTCTTATGCTCATCTGCAGGTACAAGTCTGATCTGATGATAACCAGAACGGAGGTCCAACTTGGTGAACCACTGTGCTCCTGCCAGTTCGTCCAAAAGTTCATCTACCACTGGCATTGGGTACTTGTTTTTGAGTGTGATGCTATTCAGTGCGCGGTAATCAATGCAAAACCGCCATGTTCCATCCTTCTTGCGAACCAAAAGTACTGGAGAGGCGAAGGGGCTAGTGCTTTCCTGGATTATCCCTCTGGCTATCATATCGGCCACCTGCTTCTCTATCTCTGACTTCTGATGAGGAGCGTAGCGATAGGGCTTGGCATTCACTGGTTTTGTGCCGGGGAGCAAGGGAATTGTATGGTCATATCTGCGGTGTGGCGGTAGAGTTTTTGGATCCTCAAACAGTGCTTGATACCGTTGGAGCACTGCCTGAACTTCTGCTGGCACTGCCTGGTCAAGAGTTGTTGCTGCATCCTCAATATGATGCAGCTCTAGAATTTGACATGCTTCACCACTTTGTAGTAATCCATGCATACTAGATGCAGAGATCATTGTGCAAGTGTCAATGTTGTGCTGAACTCCGCGGAGTGTGATTCTCTTGCCCTGATGCTTGAACCGCATTGTCTTTTTCTTCCAATTTATCCACATTTTGCCATCATTTTGGCACTCTAACCAATCCATTCCCAAAATCATATCATATGATGTGAGAGGCAGAATTTTTAGATCAGTAACAAACTGATGCCCTTGTGTATGCCAGGTTACTGCAGGTAACACTTTTGTACATGCTAGTTTGCCACCCCCTGCAACATGCACTTTAGCTGGTGGTATATCTGTGGTTGTGTACTGCAGCCGGTCAGCTAGCTGTTGGCTGACGAATGTGCTAGAGCTGCCAGAGTCAATCAGAATCAGGACTGTGTATTTACCCACTTGTCCTTGCAGTCGCATACTTCTCCTGCTTGTTGTCCCGGACATAGCTTGGACTGACAACTTCATCATCTCTTCAGTGTCAGAGTCATCTCCTCCCGACGCAGAGGTATCTGTATCTGTCTCTATTGGAGTTGGTTCTTCAATCTGAAGGGATTCCAGAATTTCCTCTAACACCTTCAGCTGGATCTGAGTTGGGCACTTATGGGTGGGAGAATATTTCTCTCCACATTTAAAGCACTCTCCCTTGGCACGGCGTTGAGCCCGCAGAGAATCAAACCTTGTTAGAGTCTGCGGAGGTTTGCTTTCAGGCTTCTTATCATCAGGAGTAGTTCCAAGGAAACCAGGGAGCTGTCCATTGTGCTTATATCTCATCTTCAGAGCCTCTCGCTGATTGTACTTGTTGCTGACCATTTGAGTGTCTTCCACCAATAGAGTTTCCTGCGTTTGAGCCATAGAATATGCGAGATCAACTGTGCCAGGGTTGTGCAATTTAATAGCTCTACGAATGTCAGACTTAAGGCCAACTATGAATCTCCTAACAAAGAAGGTTTCATCATATGCATGATTATACAGTAAAATCTTATGCATGAGTTCATCAAATTTGTGAGCATACTCATCTACACTACCTGTTTGCCTATGTGCAAAAAACATGTCCATAATTTTGCCGTACTTATCCCTATTGAACTTAGCAAAAACACCTACACACAACTCTGCCATGTAGCAATGCTATGTAATGCCTCATAGGTCTGCAACCATAGTGCTGCATTCCCTTTGAAATGCATGGTGGCAAAATCAACCCACAAACGCTGTTGGACACCATATAACTTGAAATATTTCTCACAACTCTTCTTCCACCATTTCGGGTTGTCACCGTCGAAATGGGGAAAATCAGATCTAGGCAATTTTGGACCTGACTGTGGGCGGTGTGTGGTGACATGATCATACTCAGTTTGCTCAAATTCCTCATCCTCATCAGGCAAAGTGAAATGACCAGCTGTAGTTATAGCATGCTCACCCCTGACCAGGGTGTGACTGGAGGGCTGAACCTCAGCAGTACCAACACCCTGGTGTTGATGCGATGAACGGCGCCCGCTGGGCCGAAGCGAACCCGGGTCCAGTTCGACGGTGCCCGGGGTCGAGAGCGTGGTCCGCGCCTTCTCCATGGTGGCGAGGCGTGTGGCCACCAGCTCCATCGACTGCTTCAGGTCGGAGACGGAGAGATCCAAGGCGGTGTTGGCCTGAATCACTCGGTCGAGTGTGTTGTCGACCTTGGTGGTGTGGCGCACGAGCTCCTGCTGGGAGAGCGCCAATCGGTCGAGCGTGGCGTTGATGTCGGTGATCCGGGCGGCGTTGGCTTGCCCCGCTTCTGCCGTGGCCTTGTTGGCCTCTGCTGTGGCGGCGATCAACTGCCGGAGATCTGCAACCGAGAGCTCCGCCATCTCCATGCGCTCGGTGAGGTTCAATCTTCCGGATCTCGTCGTCTTGGCTCGATCTATGTCCGTCGTACCAATCACGGGTACACTCGAAAGTGTTTTGTGCAAATCCAAACGGATCGCACCCGGAAATTGGATTTACCAACCGCAACACGATGAGATTCAGATCGGAGAAAAAAAAGGGGAATCGAAACCTGGGCTCTAGTACCACTTGCCACGATCTCGATCACTGCCCTCGCGTCACGCACAGGTAGCTGGATCTTAATCCGGATACAAGTTCACACGCATAGAGTTGGCGTGGAGAAGAAGTAGGAGGGGAAGACAGGAGAGGGAAGCTATTACAGCTGTTCTGATCTCGATACCGTCCTCTACTCGACTTGCTTCTCTTGTAGCTTGACCCCTTCCACGTCTTGCCTCCTGGGCCGGCCCATTGTCCTTCGAATGTCTCGACGACGCCTGCGCCTGGTGGCTGGTGTCGTAGCAGAGGAGAGATATGCTAGTGGTATCATAATATGATACTGTATCATAGCACGTGAAACTAGAAAATTTAATGTCAAATACATCCTATAACACACAATTGCATTGAGATTCTACAAATAATTAAATATCATAAGATTATGGTACTACTAGATGATACTAACCACTATAGGAGTAGTATCATAGACTTGTATCATATGGATGATACCACTATATGATACTTTGCACTATGGCCAGCCTCACGGTGCATGAGCTTCTGCAATAAATTATGAAAAATATTAGTTTGGGAGAGTATAACCATCTCTTAGTTAATTATTGATAGTTAAACTGAATACGAGGCAAGTCAAGAAAACGACATCACCATGTTGGTTTTTAGTGTAAGTGGGATAGTACCAAAGGAGTCACCAAACTAATGAACTTTGCATTCGACCAAAGCTAGAAAAGTTCCGAAAACTGCAACCGTTGGCTTCTTGCGGACTCGTGGTGCGTCCAACGAGACAGCAATTCAGCCACATTTGCGGTGTGTGCCGTCGCTTGCAATCGCGTTGGACACAGAAAGGCTCACGTACATAAAGTTAGTAGGTACTACTACTAACTCGAGTAACTCTAACCACGTTATTCACGTTATGCTTACCATCATTTAATAACGACCCCATTAGCTTTATAGGGTGCCCGACATAAAACAGGCTCCCATCGGCGCCCCTCAAAAGTAGTCGGCATATTTTGGACGCTAATAGAAGAGCCCCGGTGACCTCACGATGGCTCTTATGAGCAAGGGTCAGGTTTGGAGCCCCGAGCGCCGGCACTCCAGTCCATGTAGAATTTCGCCCGTGAAACCCTCCTAGCAGACACATGCGTCCATTCCCTCCCCCTCCACCCCCTCCCGATCCACCTCACACGTTGTTGGATCCCCAACGCCATTGTTGCAGTCGCCTCCCCGTGTTTGCTTTCCACCCGCCCACCCAGAATTAACACCAACGCCGACGCCACCGCCACATCCGGCCATCTCACGCCGTGGTTCAGTAGGAACATCCGCCGGTGTCGTCGATCCCACCGTCGTCCTCGTTTGTTCGTTGTTCCCACAAGGTGTTCGACGGTTTGCCGCAATGGAAAATGACGACGAGATGACAATGCTGATGTTGATGAAAGAGGAGGTTGATGCCACCGTCGACAAAAAAATAGTTTTTGCTCATCTTGACCAACCTCCTCCACTTTCGACAACAGATACTCACCAGTGGAGGATCAAGGGTTGGGAAGGCAAAGTACAAATGTCGGCATTGGCTTGCCAGCGTAATGTTGCTTGACTCTGACTACTTCTTCAACGACGACGCAACACATACAACCAAGAATTTTCGGCGGCTATTAAGGATGAACAAGGAGCTGTCCATGCTGTTGGAGATATGCCCAAGAGGCAATAATAAAATGGTTATTATAATATATCTTTGTGTTTATGATAATGTTTGCATACCATGCTATAATTGTATTAACCGAAACATTGATACATGTGTGTTATGTAAACAACAAGGAGTCCCTAGTAAGCCTCTTGTATAACTAGCTTGTTGATTAATGGATGATCATGGTTTCGTGATCATGAACATTGGATGTTATTGATAACAAGGTTGTATCATTAGGTGAATGATATAATGGACACACACCCAAATGAGCGTAGCATAAGATCAAGTCATTAAGTTCAATTTGCTATAAGCTTTCGATACATAGTTGCCTAAGTCCTTCGACCATGAGATCATGTAAATCACTTACACCGGAAGGGTACTTTGATTACATCAAACGCCATTGCGTAAATGGGTGGTTATAAAGATGGGATTAAGTATTCGGAAAGTGTGAGTTGAGGCATATGGATCAATAGTGGGATTTGTCCATCCTGATGACGGATAGATATACTCTGGGCCCCCTCGGTGGAATGTCATCTGATTAGCTTGCAAGCATATGAATGGTTCATAAGAGATCACATACCACGGTACGAGTAAAGAGTACTTGTCGGTAACGAGGTTGAACAAGGTATGGAGATACCGATGATCGAACCTCGGACAAGTAAAATATCGCGAGACAAAGGGAATCGACATCGTATGTAAATGGTTCAATCGATCACTAAGTCATCGTTGAATATGTGGGAGCCATTATGGATCTCCGATCCCGCTATTGGTTATTGCTCGGAGAGGAGTCTCGACCATGTCCGCATAGTTCGCGAACCGTAGGGTGACGCGCTTAAGGTTCGATGTCGCATAAGTAGATATGGAATATGGTATGGAGACGAAGTTTGTTCGGAGTCTCGGATGGGATCCGGACATCACGAGGAGGTCCGGAATGGTCCGAAGAATAAGATTCATATAAGGAAAGTTGATTTCTAGGTTTCGAAAAGTTCGGGATTTTTCCGGTGAAAGACCGGAAGGTTCTAGAAGGTTCCGGGGTCCCACCAGTGGGCCCACGACCCTAGGAGGCCTAGCATGGGCCGAGGGGGTGCACCCTAGCCTAATGGGCCAGGGGCACATGCCCCTCAAGGCCCAGGGCCAACCCTAGGTTTTCCCCAAAACCCTAGGGGATCAACGGGAAGAATTCCCCCTCCCCCCTTTGGCCGCGCCCTAGATGGGTTTGGGGCATTGGGGGCCACCCAAACCGACCCCCCCTATATAAAGAGGGGAGGGGGCAGGGGCGTTCACCCCTTACACAGCAAGTTCTGGCCGCCCCCTCTCTCCTCCATAGAGTTGTTCCGGCTTGAAGCCCTGCACTTTCTCCTCCACCACCACCACCACGCCGTCGTGCTGCTGGGATTCCGGGGATCTACCACACCTCCGCTGCCCGCTGGAACGGGAGAGGAAGGGCTTCATCAACACCGTACGCGCGAAGTACGGAAGTGCTGCCGGATTGCAGCAGGGATGATCGTCTACACCAACAACGAGATCCGATCTCGTAGGCTTTGGAAATCTTCAAGGGTTAGTCCAATATCAATCTCGTTGCTTCGATCTTGTAGATTAGATCTTGGGTGTTCCATAGATTAGATCTTGGATTTATTCGTCTTGCGGTAGGAAAATTTTTGTTTTCTATGCTACGAACCCCATCAGTGGTATCAGCCATGTCTATGCATAGATCTGTTGCACGAGTAGAACACTTTTGTGGGCGTTGATGCTTTTGTTGTTTGTGTACTTTGCATCTTGGGATGGTGGGATGAAGCGGCCGGGCTAACTTTACATGACCGCGTCTCATGAGACTTGCTCCACGCTTGACATGCAACTTGTATTGCATAAGTGGCTTTGCGGGTGTCTGTCTCTCCCACCATAGTGAAGATTCCAATTTGCACTTTCTATTGTCAACACTAGTATCACCGTTGTGGTTCATGTTCGTAGGTAGATTGGATCTTACTCGAAAACCCTAAACCACGTAAAATATGCAAACCAAATTAGAGGCGTCTAACTTGTTTTTGGGTTTGGTGATGTGATATGGCCATGATGTGATGATGATTATATTTGATGTATGAGATGTTCATTGTTGTATTATGGCAACCGGCAGGAGCCTAATGGTTGTCTTTAATTTTTGTTAAAGACCTGCGTGTCTATTCATCATGTAATAGCTTTATTTCAAGTAGTTGTCATAGTAGCTATAAGTGATGGACAACCATGAAGCGCGCCACGGACCTTGGTGCAATGCTGGTGATGATGGAGACCATGATCATGTGCTTTGGAGAAGGAGATCAAAAGCACAAGAAGAAAGGCCATATCATATCACATATTATGAATTGCATGTGATGTTAATCCTTTATGCATCTTATCTTGCTTAGATCACGACGGTAGCATTATAAGATGATCCCTCACATTAATATCAAGATAATAAAGTGTTCTCCCCTCGTATGCACCGTTGCTACAGTTCGTCGTTTTGAAGCATCTCGTGATGATCGGATGTGATAGACTCTACGTTCACATACAACGGGTGTAAGCCATGTTTGCACACGCGGAATACTTGGGTTTGCTTGACGAGCCTAGCATGTACAGACATGGCCTCGGGACAACGGAAACCGAAAGGTTGAACACGAGTCATATGGATGATAATGATCAACATGTTGATGTTCACCATTGAAGCTACATCATCTCACGTGATGATCGGTTTTGGTGTAGTGGATGTGGATCGTGTGCCACTTAACAACTATGAGGGATGTTGTATTAAGTGGGAGTTCATTAGTAATTAGATTAAAACATGAACTAATTATCATGAACATAGTCTGAATAGTATTTTGAATTAAATTTGTAGAATTGGCATCCGTTATCTACCATGCGCTAGTCTTGTAATTGAGATAAATACTGTTAAGTCTGACAAGTAACTCTACGGACTAGTACCGTATTGTTAAAGAATCAAGAAATGATTAAGTCCTATTGCAAACTTTTAGTAAACTTCTCATTAATGATTCAAAGAGCAATGGTTTCAATTAGTACCTAGAATCATCTTGCCTCCGTGAAATTTGAAGTTCAAATCTGTTTGAAAAGTAAGGAGCTGGAAATTTTGTTTTCAGAAATAAGCAAGGTATGAGATATATATGATATCTAAGACCTTATTGCAAGATGATAGAATATAATCTAGTGAGACTACATAAACTCATAAGTTTTATGGGAATGTACGAAGGTTGAAGACGCCAGGCGTCCCAATCCTCCAACTAGTTGGGCACTAACGATATTCGCATATCCATGAGGTGATCGTCCTTAGAATGCACCGTTGCTAAGACTCGTCGTCAAGCATCTCGTGATGATCGGGTGTTATAGATTCTACGTGTGCATACAACGGGTGCAAGACAGATTTGCACATGCGAATACTAAGGTTAAAACTTTACGAGCTCATATGCATGCACATGGTCTCTAAAGTCGTCATGATTTGATGGATAAAATTATGAGTGAAATTGTTCATTACATTAAAGGTTACTAATAGTGAAATCTAGAACGCTTGTCATGTGATGATCAACTTCAAGGTAAGAACCTCAAGGTTATTGGTATTTGACCAATGGACCTAGAAGTTATTGAAGGTGAAGTGTTTTTCTGAGAATGAGGAAAGCTAAAAGAGAAACTACAAAAGATATTTTTGGCAAAGAAAGAAAAGACTAGAAAGTCTAGCTCAGGTGTATATAGATGATATACATGTTATGGATGTATTCCTTGTTTGGTCACACAATGAAATTCTTGGGTAATTGTACCATATTGGTTGGTATGAGGTGTCATACAAACGCAATACAAGAATACAATGGCCTAAGTGACTGACAAGGAATATGGTAGAAATGCACGTCTGGAACAAAATAAAGTGTTATTGTGTTCGTCGTTGGCATTCTACCTAGCCCTTCGGATTTTATAATAAAGAACTTTACAATGGTTGTTATGTTCTAGTCAAATGAAAACAATGAGTTGTTCAAATTATGACATATTCCATGTACGATGGATAAGTTATTATAAATCTTTATGGTGAAGCACACATGCATAACACTGACGTTAAAATGCCATAAGGCAAATGATATGAATTCCACTCATTAGTGGAACCGCCATATAGGTCATGTTAGAAAGGAACGCATGAAGGAACTCCATTTGAATGGATTTTTGGAGTCATATGATTTTTGAATCATTTGGCGCTTGCAAATCTCTTCTAAAGAGAATGACTTAAATACCGTTCATAGGCCAAGAGTTGAACGGGCAACTAACTTAGTGGAAACATACATGATGATGTATATGGTTCACTGGGCATAGTTGTGTGCGGGAGATTCTTCTACTTCATGAAAACTTCAACAATGAATTGAGTGTATATATGTGGATATATTTATTCGATAAGGAAGAAGTATGAAACATTTGAATGGATTCAAATAAATTTCAGCATGAAGTGGAAATCATCGTAATAGAAAAGTCAAATATCTGTGATTGGATCATGGTGGAAATACTTGAATTACGAGTTTTAGCGAACATCTAAGAGAGTTATGAAATTGTTCTACAACTCACGTTTCTTGGAGCATCATAGTGATGATGAAGTATTCGAGAGACGTATCCAAACCTGTTGGGTTAATGATGAGATAAAATAAAATGATGCCATTATATTTTGTGGATTATGCTTTAGAGACTATCGCTTTTACACTGAATAGAGCATCATCATGATCCATTGAAATGACACCATATGAGTTATGGCATGGGTATAAACCCTAATAGTCCTTTCTTAGATTTTGGTATGCGTAGCATAAGTAAATGAGTTTACAACCAAAATCGGATGAATGTCTTTGTTGGTTATCCCAGAGAATTAATTGGGAATTCTTTCCACTATGAAGTCAAAGACAAAAGTGTTTCGATGTTTCTTACTTATTTCAAAGAAATTGTTTCTAGCGAACTATTTGAGTGGGAGGACAATGGAACTTGATAAGGTTTATGAACCTGAGCATGATGATCAGTAGCACAACATCGGAAATGGTTCCTAAGCCAGCCAAGATCATGGCTCCCATGTCTACAAAGTGTTATAGTCATGGAGATCAAAGTACTTATTGAACCTTGTAGATGTGGTTTATTTTGTGATCAAATAAATGATTTGTGGACAAAGGATTGTTTTTGAACAATGATAAACCAACTACATACAAAGAAGTTATGATGGGCCCTGACTCCGTTAAAATGGCTATGCGCCATGAAATCCAAGATAGATGAGTACTTTTTGAAAGCATATGGATCTATAAAATAGATGGACTTGGATGGAATATCCTCAAAGAAGCTTGACTTATCGAAAAGTTGTTTACGACAAAGTTCAAAGAGTTGACTACGATAAGATTAGATCTTCCGTGGCAATGCTTATAGTCTATGTGGATTATTCTAGTAGTCGCTACATATTTCTTTTATGAGATATGATAGTAGGATGGCAGAAATACACTTACCAGAAGTGTGTATGAAGGATGTATACTAGATACAACCAAGAGTTTTGCTGGTCCGTGGAATACTAGATAGGTATACAAACTTCAATTGGATGAAGTGAGTATCACGGAGTTGGAATCTTCACCGGATGAAATAATCAAAGAGTTTTGATTTCAGAAATGATGAAGATGCTTGCATTTGCAAGAAATTAAGTGGAAGCGCTGAGACATATTTATAATACTTTATGTAGATGACATATCGTTGATTATAAATAGTGTAATTATATAATTGATTTAAAAGGTTTCATTGAGAATTAACATCAATGAAAGGATATGAATTGAAACATATTTAGTGTCAAGATCTATGAAGATAGATAGAAACACATAAATAAGTTTAAGTAGATATTGAAGTAGTTCAATATAGAAGGTATTCTTTTCATGTGAAGGTTTAACAAGACTTGAGTGTATTTGACACTCGATGAGTAAATACACATGAGTGATTTTAGATCACGAATAATATGTACAAAGTCGATGTCTGTGCTCTAAAGTGTTACGAGCATATACCAGAATGATTCATGTAATGATCATTGGGCAATAGTAAGAATATCCCCGAGTGCTTTAGAAGAACCAAGGATATATAAATATAGTTTTTATATGGGGTAATGACAAACAAATCGGTAAGGTGTTGCACCGATATTAGTTTGGTCACATATAAAAATAAAAATTTCAATCTCAATTAGGCTAAGAGTTATTTAAAAGGTAGCACAATGAGCTAGAACAAGTCTATGCTAGATTTGGATGAGTTCTAAATATTGTGACGGATTCTACAAACAAAGGCAGAGTATGTCATTGTTTTGACAATGACTGAGGATGTTAAGTCGAAGAGTTCTTTGAGAACTTGGTGTAGTTCCGATAGTGTCAGAACTTTGAAGCTATATTGTGTGTGACAATATTAGTGACTTATGTCAGACCGGAATTAAGGTTCCACCAGAGGACTAAGCATATACAATTAATGCCGTCTCATTTGGAAAATGAGTGATGCGTTGAGACGCAAAATGAATTGCAAAATACATACGTTTCTGAGCGTGTCAGATCCGTTGACTAAAACCTCTCCCGTGAGCAAAACATGATTAGCACCAAGGCCAAGGTGTTATATCTTTATATGTAAACTAGATTATTGACTCTAGTGCAAGTGGGAGATGTTGGAGATATGCCCAAGAGGCAATAATAAAATGGTTATTATAATATATCTTTGTGTTTATGATAATGTTTGCATACCATGCTATAATTGTATTAACCGATTGATACATGTGTGTTATGTAAACAACAAGGAGTCCCTAGTAAGCCTCTTGTATAACTAGCTTGTTGATTAATGGATGATCATGGTTTCGTGATCATGAACATTGGATGTTATTAATAACAAGGTTGTATCATTAGGTGAATGATATAATGGACACACACCCAAATGAGCGTAGCATAAGATCAAGTCATTAAGTTCAATTTGCTATAAGCTTTCGATACATAGTTGCCTAAGTCCTTCGACCATGAGATCATGTAAATCACTTACACCGGAAGGGTACTTTGATTACATCAAACGCCATTGCGTAAATGGGTGGTTATAAAGATGGGATTAAGTATTCGGAAAGTGTGAGTTGAGGCATATGGATCAATAGTGGGATTTGTCCATCCTGATGACGGATAGATATACTCACTACAAGAAAAGTTCTGATAGACAACGTCTCAAAATCGTCCGCTAAGGGGTATTTTTCGTCGCCTATGGGCCTAACCCGACGATATGGGTTCCGTTGTCGAAACTGCGTGGCAAAGTCCAACGACGATTTTTTCGGTCCGTCGCGCGCCTTCCGCCACGGAAAATCGGACTGCGGAAGTGTTTCGGGAGCCCGTTGATCGCGACGTCATGCAACCGACACGTGGCGACGCCGTTAATCGCCGACTGCGAACCTGAAACCTCGTGGTAGATGGTAGGCCCACACGAGGCTGCCACGTCTTAAGCGGGCCGGGCCAGATGACATAGTTTGACCGGTCAACTATAGTCGGGCTGGTCCATTAGTTAAGGGTCGGCCTAACCTCTAAGGTTGATCGGTCAAAACTTAAATGGGCCCCATTTAAAATGTGGGGTCCACCTTACAGAATCGGGCGGCCCAAAAAACAAGTGGGCCGGGCCAAAAACACGGTGGGTCCCACTTTCCCGTTAAAAGCCCTACCATTTAGTGTGTGGGTCCACCGTATAACAAGGGCCCCAACAAGCTAGTGGGCCGGCCAAACACAGGTGGGTCCCATTTTCCTGTTAAAGGGCCCATTTAGTTCGTGGGGTCCACCATATAGCAAGTGGCCGGCCCAACAAAATAGGGCCGGCCAAAAACAGTGGGTCCCACTTTAAGGGCCGGCCCATTTAGTGTGTGGGGCCCACCATATAGCAAGTGGGCTGGCCCATCAAGATAGTGGGCCGGGCCAAAACGCAGTGGGTCCCACATTCCCGTTAATGGGCCGGCCCATTTGGTATGTGGGGTCCACCATATAGAAAGTGGGCCGGCCAAACACAGTGGGTCCCACCTTCCACTTAAAGGGCGGTCCATTTACCATGTGGGACCACCATAGAAGCGGCCCCAACAAGATAAGGTCGGCCCAATAAGCCTGGGCCCCACTTTTCTAAAGGGCCGGCCCAACTAGTATGGGGTCCACAATTTAGCAAGTGGGCCGGCCCAACAAGATAATGGGTCGGGCCAAAAACACATGGGTCCCACTTTCCTCTTAAAGGGCCGGCCCATTTATTATAGGGTCCCCCAAAAGCAAATGGTGCCTAATTAGTAGGGGCCGGTTGGTTGGGCCGCTTAAACCAGTACGGCCAATTGTGTGTGGGGTCCACTAAATCAAATGGGCCGGCCCAGAAGACTGGTAAGTCCTTATATATGCTAATATGCGCTTTTTTTTTGAGGCGGCACATATGTGATTTACTTAATTGGCCCGTGGGATGGGAATTCGTGATTTAGTTGATTGTGTGATAGCCTCACTTACCACAAGCACCAAAGAAAATGCGAAAGAACTATAAAAACTAACTAAATATTACATCACTGCAAGGCATTGAAAAAAATATTACAGAACCCAGAGAAATTGAATGGTAATTAAACCTAGCAATACAATGAAGCGATCCGGCAATCTTTTAAGTTGTCCATGCAGCACCTATATCTGAAACAAAGACATTACAAGTTAAGACAGCAACAATGGAAAGGCAAAGACACTACAATATAGTTTGCCAAAGAATTTGGAACTCATCATTTCGTCGTTATAACAAGATCATTGTAATGCACAATAAGCAAACAAAGAGTGCATGCCGCATACCAACCAATATAACGAGCATGTTAGAATGAAACAAGAGACTTACTACTCGTCGAGTCCCATGCAAACCAACATGTTCAGGAGTACAAAATTGGCATGAACAACATAGTAGCAGCTATAAATTTTGTAACAAACGATCGAGCAAGATGAAGTTATGATGGCTACATCTACAGAGCAGGAATGTAAACCAAAAATAGAAGTTACGATGGCAAAAGCTAAAGAGGAGGGAATGTGAACCAACATGTGCCAAGTGCAATTACTTCATTTTGGCCGTGAACTAAATAATACTCCTGAACTTATAGTGAAGGGGATGCAAATCAAGATGTTTCGGGATATAAACTTGTAATGAGCAACACATGGAGGATAGTTAACGCTGGAGCTTAGGATGGACCAGATACAGAATATAGTGGGATCACCTGTGAACTTGTATAAGAGGGAATGCAAACCAATATGTTCAGCTTTCCATATGTGAGCGTCATGCCAAGTCAGAGAAACAAGTCAATAATGCAGCTTTTGAAGAACAAGATGGCACACAAAATTATTATCTAGTAGTATGACAAGTTTATTTGTACTACAGGCTAGATAGCAGAGTGATAGCATGCCAAACTAAGTCCTTACTTTGTTAGCTTACAATGAACTAGATACAAAACAATGGCATCACCTGTAGTACAGGGAATGCAAGCCAACATGTTCATGGAGTAAAAAATTGGCACAAACAACATAGTAGCAGGCCATAATTTTTGTAACAACGACTGAGCAAGATAAAGTTATGATGGCTAGATCTACAGAGCAGGGAATGTAAACCAAATATAGAAGTTACGATGCCAAAAGCTATAGAGCAGGGAATGCGAACCAACATGTGCAATTACTTAAAATTGGCCATGAACTAAATAATAGCAGGATGTTACTATAATACCTACAGTATAATTTTTGTAACAACGACCGAGCAAGATAGAAGTTATGATGGCTACATCTACAGAGCAGGAATGCAAACCAAAATGTTCAATCGCTAAAGTTAGCAATGAAGTAGAAAATAGCAACGTGTTACGGTCATAGCTAGGAATGAACTAAAAGAGCTTCAGACAAACAAGCATCTCAACCCAGAACATGGCGCTAAAACAAGGGACTTACATTAGGAGAAGCACTCGTGGGAGTCACAGCAGATCTTCCTGGGGTTGATAGATCCGGTGATGAAGTACGCTACATGTGCTACTTGGGGTTGGAGAGACGGCCATTACACTTCATGATTACTCATCTCATCTGCAAAAACGTAACGGCGCGTCGTTAGCACAAACAGGTTCCCCCAAGATTAAACAAGAACTTGCAAGCAATAGAAAAGCGACAGTAGAAGAGTTTAGATCATGCACGGGCCGGTGAAGCAGATCCGGTTCATGCACAACGGTGTCGGTGAGCAAGATCCGGACGACGGATCCGGCGAAGCGGCTCCGTGGGGTGGACGATGCCGCAGGGAAGCGATCGGTAGACTGGATGAGCATATATGGTTTCGAGGTTCGGCGGGGATGATCCTGGTTGATGACGGCGTCGACAAGAGCGGCTCCGGCAGGCAGCCGGATGACGAGGATCGCGAGGGCTCGGGTAGGCCAGGGAAGTCCGGCGGGGATGTTCCGGTGGTCGTGGAGGTGGTAGAGAGAGGGACTTGAGAAGTTCGGTGGGTGGTCTCAGATGAGAGACTGAAGGAAATGTATTTTTTTGGGAGGGTTTCCGGCTAGGGAGGTGGTGATCGAAAAATGACGGGCAAACCCCTCACCAACCGACTTTGTGTCATCTCCACAGGGGTAGAATGGGAATTTGGAAGTGTGAAATTTTTGTATTTTGTGGGCGGGAAGTTTTGCCGCTATGAGATTTTGAATTTCGCTAAGGTACAAGTATAATGATAAAAAATTGTGAGACCGTACTGGTACCTCTGTTCAAGGCCGAGTGTAAAATCAAATCATCATCAAGTTGAACATCGGTTACTACCATGATCATCATCGGACAGATCTGGTGACATGCACCTGAAATTGGTGCATTCGTTGCAAAGTATAATGCTAAAAAAATTAGTGACCGTACTAGTACTTCTGTTCAAGCCCGAGTGCAACATAAATCATCATCACGTGGAAAATTTGTTACCATGATCATGATCTATCTCTAAATTTGGCGCATCCGCTAAATCTGGCAAAGTATAATGATAAAGAAATTGTGAGACAGTAGTAGTACTTCTGTTCATGGTCGAGTGCAACATCAAATCATCATCACGTTTAAAATTTGTTACCATGATCATGATCTACCTTCTTAATGGGCGCATCCGCTAAAACTTGCAAATTATAATGATACAAATTGTGATACCGTACTAGGACTTATGTTCAAGGTCGAGTGCAACATCAAATCATCATTACATTGAAAAGTGTGTTACCATGATCATGATCTATCTCTGAATTTGGCGCATCCGCTAAATCTCACAAAGTATAAAGAATTTGTGAGACAGTAGTAGTACTTCTGTTCAAGCCCGAGTGCAACATCAAATCATCATCACGTTGAAAATTTGTTACCATGATCATGATCTATCTCTGACAGATATCCGCGCTAAATGTTGCAAAGTATAATGATTAAAAATTGTGAGACCGTACTAGTACTTATGTTCAAGGTCAAGTGCAACATCAAATCATCACGTTGACAATTTCTGTTACCATGATCCTCTATTTGGGGATGCTGCTCCCACACCACACCAACGGCCCCAAACGGCAGCCATTTTAAAATTAAAATTGACATTTAAAAACCAAAATCATACGAAATTTATACCAAAGTAGCTCGACTTTAAACATAACTAAACTTAAACTTAATCCTGGTCTACGGGCCGTCGGTTGGCGCCTCGACTGGTCATTGCCACCTCTAGCCTTTGTCCGCCCGCTTCGTGCTTGCTTCCGCATCGGCGGTGGGCGCGGCCGGCGGCGCTGTCCCGCGCTTCCAGCCTTTCCGAGAAGCTTCGATCTCGGCGCGTCCTGGCGGCGAGCGAACTCGTCCTGGTGGCGATGAGCGTTGAGCTCGCGAGCCACGCTCCGCCTCCTTGAGGCGGCGTCCCGCCTCCTCCGTGACCGCTCGGGCGCGGGATATCTCGAGGACGTGCTCGGTTCGCGTCGTTGACGAACTCGCGCTCCTCCTCCCTCAACCGCTGGTATCGTTGTGCGTTCGCCGACGCGGTGATCGCCGCTCCGGGTCGGTGGGGGCCGCGCGGCTCGCCCGACTGCGCCGACTCCTCGATCCGCCGCCTCTCCTCCGTCGCACAGACATCGTGCCAGGACTCGAACCGTGGGTCCTCGTCCTCGTCGGAGCTGTGCTCGTCGTCGGCGCAGCTCCGGCTCCGCTCCGCCGGCTGCCGTGGTGGTGGAGGCACGCGCGGCCTTAGGCCAAGCATCGAGTAGGTCTTCGACGGCGCGGCATCTTGATGTGGAGAGTAGAGAATGGAGCGGCGGTGGTGGACGGCGTACGTCCTATATATCTAGCGGTGGCAACTACCCACATTTACGGCGACTGGACGCGCGTGGCCAGCGGCTGCCCTGTGGCCGTCTGCCTCGGTTTCGCGCGGGAGGCCATTTAAACGCGACGACCAACCTTCCCGCGTGGCGATGCGAACCGTCGCGTCCTCTCGGGGATGCCGGAGATTCTACTGGGCGCGAAAAATGGCCGGCGCCGTTTGGAGCGCACCGGTGCGAGCCATAAACGACGCCGGCCCCCAAATCGCTATCGGCGGGCCACGGAGATGCTCGAATTTGGCAACCGCTAAATCTTGCATAGTATAATGATAAAAAAATTGAGACCATACTAGTAGTTCTGTTTAAGGCCGAGTGCAAGATAAAATAATCATTACATTGAAAATTTGTTACAATGATTGCAAACTATAGCAATAAATGCTCAAGGATTACAATAACAGCAAAAATTCTCAAATACAACAAGTGAAATAACTCAAATGATACAAGCCATACAAATGGCATCGGCAAAACTGCATTTCATAGGTAATTCATCGGAGTGCAAGTAACAGCTGGCTTTCCATTAGATCTGCAGAGTAGATTATTAAGGATCTGCTCAATCCAAGCTTGCCTATTTTTCAATTCATGTATCTCATTGATGTTATGATGATATTTGAATCTATTTCATCTCTTTGCTGCTGAATTATATCAAGTGATTCGTGTGCAAAGGCAGCGATTGTTTGCGCTGGAATGGCTGGGACAGTAGCTATCATCTGACAATCAGATGAATTGGCATTGTCACGGCTGTGCTGTGGAAAGACCTGGACACTTGATGTACATTCCCCATCTCCTTCCTTGCTCTATTCAGGGGCTGAAAACAAGACAGTGCAAGTTACAGAACCATACAATTTGCGAAAACAACCATACTATTAGTTGTCACACATTTTTGCAAAGCATCAAAACAGATGGCAGATTTTCACAAAGCACAAGGCATAATATAACAAAGCAAGCTATCAACCCCAATGCAACAGGCAGAGCAACAGATGGCAAATATGAACAAAATAAATCAAGTAACTAGACAGTCTGTGCCTAATAAAATAAGCCAGGAAACTGCATAACAGCTGTCTATTAAAATTGACACTTGGAAGGGGTGCTTCCCTTTAAGTTCCACAAAAGTGGTAGCCAGACATTCCCTAAATTTCATTATTTTAATCATCACCAGCCATGGGAATGCCTCAGATAAAAGAGAAATATATCCATTTGGTGCCAAATATAAACGAGCAGACCAATTAAGACAGATTAGACAGCAACCATTCTGGGATTCATATTATTTCAATGTTTAACCCATGAGCGCAATATAAGGGAAGGAGAAACAAACAAATGAACCATTTTGTGCCTAAAAATAAAAGATGGGTCAGCCAAAAAGTAACAACAAATCTTATTTATGATACCTACTGAAGGTGGATTTCCTACTACAGAAGGTGGCATTGGATTAATCAACAGTGAAATCCGAAAAAAGTCTTACAAAAAACAAATATGCTCATTATATCCCACAACAAGCATGCCAGATAGTCGCAAGGTTTATATGTTTTAATCATCAGTCAACTCAATGAATCAAGGACTAATAACCAATTGAATCATCATCTGACTCATATTCACCAAGCAAAACATTCTTATCATTATGGAAGAAATCCAGAAGACATAACAGTATGAGGAAGTGCATGAGCAATCAAACATTATGTGGCTAGAATAAAATGCCAGATCATTTAAGTTAAGCAGAACAATTAAATTGGTTTAATCACGATCAAACAAAAAAAGATTAGACAGGCAATAGAACAAGTTTGAGAAGCTAGCAGGAAAATGAACGAAGACGTGCAGTCATACAAATAGCATGATTTATTTCAAACCAGTTATCCTATCTATATGGAGAGTAAATGTGTTAAACACAAACTGGTTCCAGCACGATAAGCATATCAATACAAAAATGAAAGGTACTTACTGGATTATAGGGGTGATTCACTCCACGATTTGCTGTGTTCCATGTGATAGTGCAACATGAAATTACAGCAAAGAGTTAGGGTTGCAGCTCTTGAAGAAAAAAACAATGAAGAATTTAAATGTACCAGAGCAATGAGTTCACACATGTACTACAGGATGGCAAAAGGATAGCAGAAAGGAAATAGTAATTGGCATTTACCGTCATTGTTTACAACAAAACAGATGGAAATTATAATGTAAAACCTTGTGAACACAGAAGAGCACAGAATGGCGGAATATAAAATAACATTTTGCAACGAACAAAACAGACGGCGGCTATGGTCCCAGCACACAACCTGTCACCCGAGAATAAGAAAAGCAAACAAACATGTAGGTTTCCTAACAAAAATAGATGAATTACATAGCATGCAATTACTGTTCTAACATTAGGACGAACTAGATGGATACTATAGGGGTGTTTCTTGAGAGTTTATAGAGCAGGGAACGCTTTGCTAGTCTTAGTATGAACAAGACAAAATTAATACTATTTTTTGCAACACACAGTACAATCATAGACGCTCACACGTACATACATACACTCATCACTCAGGCACACACACTACCCCTTCGAGCACCTTCAGGAAACTGCATCCAAGAAACTGTTCCGACGGGTATTGAGATTGCCGCGTCCCACAGAAGAATATTCCTCCATTTTTGAGACACCAAAGCGTTAAATCTGGGGGTGCCTTCCCTCCTAACCATCCAACCACAGGTTGGTTCTCAGTGATTTGGTACTTGACATGTACTACATGATATCTAAAATGAAGTCGGTGTCAGGCTAACAAGCAAGGTGCGGCGTCGTTGCTTGACGTGAGTCGGTGTGATGCCATCACAAGATGAAGTGCATGGTCCATGTGATCTGGATTAGGGGATACTAGCATAATACCCGTGTGTTGCAACGGGTTAATAACGAAAGATGGCTCCCTCCAAATATAGAATAAATGGAATATAATCGCAATGTCTATGTCCAGGATGTGTGGCCACATGGTCCTCATTTTTCTTTAGAATCTGTGGTACGTCAGTATCATACAATTATTTTTTGTCATCACTGAGACAACTCTGATGCTCGATCGACCGATCCGAGTTGATCAATCGACCGATCTAATTAACATGTTTGAACAGACGATCGAATAATTCATAGTATTTATTGAATGATACTCCCTCCGTGCAAAAATAAGGCGTCTAAGGATTAGTTAAAAGTCAATGTTTTTAAAGTTTGACCAAGTTTACACACAAAAAATATAAATATTTACAATACTAAATCATTATCAATAGAGTCACCCTAAAGTATAATTTCTTAATATGTCAATTTGATATTGAAAATGTAAATATTTTTAAAATATTTGGTCAAAGTTCGTAAGGTTTGACTTTTGAGTTTTGACCAATCCTTAGACGCCTTACATTTTGGGACGGAGAGAGTATATCGTAAAAGGTGCCCGTTTTACACCATCTTTTTTAACAAAACACGGTACAATATAAATGCTCACTAAATGCATACTCGCTCCTACGAACGCACAAATGCACATGCAATCTCTATGAACACCTTCAAGATACTTTGTCTGAGAAACTGATTTGTCGAGAACACACGTCGATACGTGGCCCCAACTGAACAGATATTTCTCTTTATTAATGAAACACCCACGCATGAAACATGTTTTTTTAGGGAGAATGTCACTGCGCTCCAAAACATGTGGTTGATTCTTGTGACTAACCTCTTAAAAGCTGCAGGGTATGAAAGCTTTGTTTTTTTTAAGGATTTTTAGTTGCATAAGTGTTGAGATTTGTATGTCCTACGAATTTTAAAGGGAAAATGCATGCACGTGCAAAAATTAGGAAAAGAAACCTAGAGTCATATAGATTGTCACTGTATGTTTGCGAATGAAAGAAAAGTTAGAAAATTTAAAGTAGCACGGCAAGAGGAGCCTAATCAATGGGTCTCTTTTGGCCTTTTTCTTTTTTGCCGATTGTGTCGATCTAACCGGGATTGCCGGACACGCGTTGATGAACTACGGCAGAGGAGAAAGGACGGATCACCTGCCGATCTTTTACAGAACTATGCCAGAAAGGATATAAAGATTGACCGGTACAAAAACCATCTCCATCAATCTACGCTCGTTAAGGAGAGGGTTCCTTAGAGAATAAAAAGGGGAGCGAACAAAAAAGATGTGTGGCTGGACCGATCTATGCTTGTCTTACCGATTAGAATTAGGAAAGGGATGCTGATTTTGCTACCTAGTGCTACGGATTGGATTTTGGTCGTGACCTAACTAATCCTGATAAGAACTCCTCATGGAGCCGGTCACGCTGACCTTACTTTTTATGTTCGGGGTGAGTTGTATACACGTTTGACGTACCATCACCAACCACCGCGGCCTATTTTAAATTTAATAGTAAAGATAGTTTATATGACAAGATTATGGGGGGATTGTTAGTAGTAATCTTATCAATGTGGTTGGCTAGTAAAGGAGCTAGCTTAGTCATGAAGTATCCAAGGTATGTAGAGAGAACTGTAGAATGGGGAATGTTCTAGAGTAAGATATTTACGAGTAGTATGAAATATCTAGAGTTTGTAGAGTATTCTAGAAGTATGGTATAGGGTTTGGATTCTGGCACATGGCAACAATCTAAAGGGTCATGTACAAAAATTTAAATAGAGTATCACCCGTCCCATGTAAGTAAGCTTTGTACCACTGAGATATCCAATAAAGCTTCCTAGTAGTAGTAGCCCTGTGTGTAAGTGTATGTGAGGCACAAGCTTCCTAGTATTATAAGCCCTGTGTGTGAAGCACATCAAGACAGAGAGCTCGAGGAGTGGCATGGGCAAATGCGCAGGATCCTGCCATCTGCCACGCGCATTGAGAGCGGGGCGGAGCTGGATCTATGGGACACATTCTAGTTGACCAAGACATGCTTGAACCTTCTATGGTAACAGACCAAAACGTGTAGGGGGGAGGGGTCTGGTTACCTCGACGGCAGGCTTCGTGTAGTCATACTCGGCATCCTTGCGGGTCGACGACGGCGGGGGTGCTGCGGTTGCGGTGGGCGTCGGCGTCGAGGAAGCAGATCTGGGCGGTCGATGATGGGTTCGGGAAGCAGATCTGAAACGAGGGAGTCGGTGAAGCAGATCCGGTGCAGTGCACGCGTTGGTGAAGCGGATCAGGTACGGCAGACGAGGGAGTCGGTGGTCAGCAGCAGTGCAGCGGCGTTGGTGAAGCGGATCTGGTGCGGATGAAGCAGTCGGTGAAGCAGATCCGATGCAGTACACGGCGGCGTTGGTGAAGCGGATCTGGTGCTGCGGACGAGGGAGTCGGTGGCCTCGGGTAGGTGAGGTGGTATGCCGGCTAAGTACGGCTGGGATATTCCGGTGCGGTGGTCCGGCAGGTGAGAGATGATGGGCCTGGAGTATTGACAGATTTTTTGCGGAAATGGGGAAGACGAATGGAAGGCGGTAGACTATATATATCAGAGGGGTGTGTAAATTACGAACGAGACCCCAACCAACGCCGGCTTCACTTGTCTGCCTTTGCGTCATTGCTAATAGGGTCGAAAGGGAATTCGAAATATGTGTATGGAGGCGGGAGTTTTGGCGCTCAACTCGTATTTTGAATCTCCCTGGTGTATAAGCAGTACAGTATACTAGATATTGAATCATAGACCAGGGAAGACAAGTACAGTAGTACAAAAATACTGTAATGTCTACATTGCATGATGCTGATCTACCTTGCGTTAGTGTTTGTACTTTGTAGTGGTAGCTAAGTGGTGCAAAGAAGACATATTTGTAATTTCTACAACTTAGATATGTCTTTATACATCCGTATTAGACAAAACTAAGACACCTCCTTTTAGACGAAGGTAATATTAATTTTGAATCTCTTTGTACTAATGTTGATGATTTTTAATAGATCTTCAGAGTTTCGTAGAAAAAAACTAGGCTCCTCTCGAGAAACAAATAAGCATACAATTAATTAAGTACGTGGGCGGTTATTATTATTTTAACAGGGAAACTGCATTCGTGCCCTATGGCCCGTCATCTTCAAAACCGTCCAAATGCATGCATCTAGCGACGGGCGGTTTCCAGGCCCTGGCGTGGCGGTTAACATTCGTCTTCCTCATTTCGTCTTCCTCATTTCGTCTTCTCCCTGACACTCTCGCCTGTGCCCCTCTCTCGCTACCCTCCATGGAAGCGTTCTACCAAGGACACACTTTCCTCGCTCATGGAACAACCACCATTACGGCGAACTATACCAATATGGCGTCTAAGGTGGAGGAACACATCAACAAAATCGAGTTGATACTGGAGAAAGAAGACTCGTACAAAATTGTTGGCCTAGACGTAGAGTACACCTATGGGCTGAACAGAAGGCTGCCCTCATACAGTTGTGCATGCACAGACCCTCTGTACCAGTTTTCGCCGACCAGCCCTGCCCCAAACTCGCTGACTTTCTTGGCAGGCCTGACATAACATTTGCAGGTGTTGACATCGGCAACGACATTACCAAGCTTGGGCGTTGCAACCTCTCGTGGCGAACTTCGTGGACATCCAGAAAAGGTGGAAGCCTGCCGATTCCACTAGTAACAATAAGGATTCGTTGGCTGACTATGCTGCGGCCATTATAGACAGCCAGTACAAATCTATCATGAAAAAACTTACGAAAGAGGAACACAAGCTGTGGAAGCAGGTGCCCTTGTCCATGAAGCATATCCTGTATGCAAGCATCGACGCATACGCAACATATGAGGTATACAGGCGAATAGTGAACTTTGAGAAGGGTCAACAAAAATTGGCGGAATTCCAGGACAGCGGGAGTAAGAAGAAGAAGAAGAAGAAGAAGAAGAGCAACATGGTACAGCTGTGGAAGCTGAAGAGGAAGACCACTGAAAAGGATAGCCTAGTGTTAAAAGTAGTACAGTACTAGTATGTATACGATCGTGTGTGTATGCACCCAGTGATAAGTAGTACAGTATATTTTATCTTGCAAGTAGTTTTAAAAGTAGTACAGTACTACTGTAGTATGTACGATCGTGTGTGTATGCTCCCAGTGTCATGAGTACATAACTGATGATAATAATACTAATATGTATGGTAGATCTTTTTTTTTATCTTGCATACTCCCTACGATCCATAATAAGTGTGCCGTTTCACTCTAACAGCATCCACTGTGTTGTCCACAACAGCTATCCTCGTCCACAAGCAATAAGTGTAGTCCATGCCCATATATAGAGTGGACACGTACAAGCTTTTGGTTGCCCATAAGTAAATAGTAATTATTTTACTCTGTGCTCTGTCTTGCATGTGTGTACTTCTAACAAATATGTGCGTCCCAGCGTGTGCCAAAGTTAACCTTATACTGAGTATATTGTACTATAGTATTACTCCCTCCGATCCACATTACTTGATGCTAAAATGGAAGTATCTATAGTTACAATATGTCTAGATACATCTACATTAGAGTCATCTAAACCATGATTAAGCCGAACCTCTGCCCCAAGACATGACATCTCTTCTACGTAGTAGAATGCTCTCCGTCCATAATAAAATATAATCAATGGATGGGACTGGATACCTTTGTTGGGAAGGTATCGTCACCTGCCGAGTAGGGTGTATGTAGGCATCCTATCACGATCCAGTAGTAATATCCATCTCCCAGTGACCCAGTCTATGTATGTGTCTTGTCTTGTCGATCCATGGACATGGCACCTACGAGGTACTCCACTGCTGATGATTTTGTAGAGTACGTATATTTATATGAGCACGATGCTTTGTACAAAGTTGTCCCGGTCACCTCAAGGTTGCATTAGCAGGACGAAAAACAGTTAGTCCCTTTCTATATAAGGAGTACTTATTTTGAGGATTAATTGTTCTCCTTCTCGATGCGAATGTAGAAACGCAGCAGCTTGGAAGGTCCACCAAGCACCTGGTACAGCGGCGGTACCGAGAGGAACGACGTGAGTTCATCAAACGCGACGTCGCCCGGCAAGGCGCAGCTCGACGCCTCCAATGACACATTCACGGTGTCCGCCCTGCTCCTCGAGTGCGCCAACGAGCACGACGCCGGCCCATTCGCCCACATCTTTGCCGTGTACAGAGGCCACACGCACGCGGCCGCCCTAACGCACACGGTAGACACGATGGTGGTCGAAGTCGAACCGAGCACGCCGATGATCAGGACGAACACGGCGCCGTCCTCCCCTTCGGCGATGATCCGCGGCACGGCGAACCCGGCACCGGCACCAGCACCTCGAACACTTTGGTCGTGTTGTACGGCGGGAGCTTGTGCACTTGGATCGAGTGGGCCGCTGCAAAGTGGGCGACGAGCGCTGTTGGCGGGGCGGCGAAGTCGCAGCCGGGCTCCGTGCAAGCGCAAGGGGCGTGCGGGCATGCAATCTTGTGGTCGTGGACCTGGTGGTAGGCCACCAAGCTCCCGCAGCTGCTGTGGGGGCACTCAACCGTCGCCGCTGATACGACGGCGTCCATTGCCGGGTCGTGCTCGAATCCGCCGCGGGGTTCCACGCACCTATGGCACCGGTTCCCGGGAAGCTCGCTGAGGCAGCGGCCGCAGGCCAAATGATTACCCTTGCACTGCACAAATCAAAGTTCGTGGATTGCCATTTTTGCAGTAGTGAACCCACAAAAGAAACATCAATGGAGTGTGGGAGGGAAAGGGATCGACCTTGAAGACGGGGGGCTTGAGGGGCTGGGAGCAGAAAATGCAGTGAAGCACGGTGGAGTCCATCTTCAGGGTAACGGTGACAGTTTCCAGCATTGCGAGCGCGCGAGGAGTATGTGGCCTATCGATGGCCTCTCTTATCTCCTAGCCTCGAGGCTGGAGTACTCTATTTAAGGGGATGGGAAGGGATTTTGCTTAAGACGAGGAAAACCCAATATAGTACCTCCATCTCAAAGCTTAGCTTATATTATTTTTAGAAAGTCAAATTATGTCAAAATTGACTAAGCATTTACCGAAAATCATGGTAGTTAAAAAATGTGTATCTCCACCATCATACTATTTGAGACTATATTTGTGATGGTAATAGGCACAACTACATACACAAAAATTGACATCATCTGATTATTAGTTATTTGGACTGCGGGATGAACTTTTTGGAACTGTGCATTAAGCACCGGTAACCACTTAGGGCTTCTTTGATTCATAGGATTGACATAGGAATTATGTTGGATTTGATTCCTATGGGAAAATTTCAATCCTACACCTTTCCTATTTCTACACTCTCCACATTCCTTTGAATCAAAGCAGCAGTGCTTCTTTGTTTTTTATAGTAAGTGAAAGGACATCTAAAAAACAGGAGAAATGATCTGGAAGTGCACATAGTTTTATATAAATCAGATGGAGGGGTTACAATTACATATAGTTGGAGTATTCACTTCCGATTCACAAAAAAAAGGAGTATTCACTTCCACGCTGCATTATTATTAAGTATAAGTACTACTACAAACAGTTCAGCACAAATATGAAACGAAGAATCCATAAAAAAATAGCAGCCGTACGAACAATCAAGTACTCTTTCATCGAAATTTATCATTCCTCATGACAAATTGACATTTTTCAACTACGCAAAGTAGCAGTAGCTACATCTGCTTGCATATGCGAATGTAGAAACGCAGCTCCTTGGACGATCCAGCACCAACGAGGTATGGCCCCGCACAACGAGGAACGACGTGAGCTCCTCAAACACGACAGCGCCGGCGACGCGCTGCCAGAAGCATCGGCGGACATCTTCACGACATCCCGCCTGCAATCCGATTCGAGGACGGCGGCGGGCCGTGCGCCCAGATCTTCACCCTGTAGAGCGGCCACACGGATGTGGCCGAACGGACGCATACCAAAGACAAGACAATGGCCGGGCCGAGCGCGTCGATGTACAGGACGAACACGGAGCCGTCATCCCCTTCGACGACGAGCAGCCTGCACGGCGAGCACGGGTGCGTCATGGTCACCCCGAACTCTATGGACTTGCCATACTCTAACCTGTGCACCTGAATCGAGTGGGCCTCTGCGAGTGAACGAGGAGCGCCTGACGGTGGTGGGCGAAGTCGCAGCCCCGCCTCCTCCGTGCAGTTGCACCGGCCGTGCGGGCACGCGATCTGGTGGCTTAGGGACTCGTGGTAGCTGACGATGACCCCGCAGCCGTCGTGGGAGCACATGAGCTGCGCCGTTCAGCGATGTTGTACGCGATGGCCTCCAAATTCGTAGCATTTATTTCCATAGTGCCGTCCATCGCCGCCGCTTGGTTGAATCCGGAGCCGCGCTACTCTTCTCCTGGCGCCGTTTACTTGGAACCTCGCCGACGGTGGCAGGCGGCAGGCCTCATACCACGCTGCAACTCCGATCAATATTAATTGATGGTAAAATGGATGTATCTACAACTATAATGTGTATAGATGCATCTATATTACCATCAAATAATATGAATCGGAGGGAGTACAAGGAATGACAGTTTAGCACAAGTGACACCAGCAAATAAAAATCAATGGACTCTCAGAGGAAAAGGGGGCGACCTTGTTGAACTTGGGGCAAATCAATGGAGTCTGACAGACAAATGATGAGAGAGAGAGAGAGAGAGAGAGAGAGAGAGAGAGAGAGAAAGTGTGTGTGTCCGTGCGCGGGGGAGGGGGCGTTTGTTCACTTCTTTGTTTAAAACGAGGATTCGTACAAGGTAATAGAGCCCGCATGCTCGGCTGGGTAGACAGCCAGGAGTGACCCCAACATGGTCGTGCCACAAGGATTCATGTCAAATGAAAAGGGAAGCATGTATCTTTGAATCTTGTCAAATCCTAGGTTTGACCAAGATAATTTAAACAAGTTTAAAACAAGAAAATGAAAAGGGAAGCATGTATCCTTCTTAGTCACTCTAAAATGAAGTTTTGGGAGGTTTTTGAAATTTCCATGTTTGAAACCCAAACCACTTCTCTTCATGCTTGACTTCATAAGACGGAGATTAGGGGTTAGGGGGTAGATACATGATTTGTATGGTTTGATATGTCTAGACCTTGTTTATCAATTTTAATGCTTACTATATGACATAAGAAGACTATGTGATTTTGTTTTTCATTTTCTGTTTTTTTATTTTTCTGCCCATTTGAATCTTGGTCAAATCCTAGGTTTGATTAAGATTTAGACAAGTTTAACACGTAAATGATTTAACTTGGATTTCCTACCCTTGAATCCATAGGAAACTTTGTTCTAATGCACTATTATAATCAACCGAGTTTTTACACCAACAGGTCTGTCACTTACGTGTGGTGCCCACGCGTGAGGTCCCACACTTCAGTGAGCACAAGTCACGTGCCGTAGGTACGCAAAGTCCCAGCCATCTTCTTTGTCAAGAGAAGACGCATCAGATGCGTATTGGAAGTCTGTGGGTCCTTCTGGATCCTTGTTGTCCCTCTCAAAAAAACAAATCTCTCTCATTCTCGGCCTCGCTCGACTCGCTCGGCTCGCACCTCGCTCCTCTGCTCATCGACAAACCCTGCACAAAAGTCAACATCATCACCGAAAAAGGAGACACCCCTTCTTCTCTCCTTCCAAGTGATCCCTCTTCCTCCGTGTTTCACTCGACGGGCAAACACCCATGTGCTGCATAGTAATAATAAAAAGGTAGTAGAAAAATCGATATACGACCTATAATTAAATAGGTTAAACTCGGGTTTTGCCCAGTTCTACAGATCAAGGGTTCAAAAAATCCAACTACGGGGTTCGAACAACACGATTCTAATCCAAGAATTTTTTCGACCTCATCCAAATGGCCTCAAATTATAGGGTTAGCATCTAGTGCAGTTTGTGTGAAAATGTATGCACTATGTGTGCTATAACTTGTATGTCTTTCAAATTTGAACCAAATTTGAATAAGTTTGAAATATTTGAAAAGGGGCTTTTGGGAGGTTTTTGAAATTTCCATGTTTGAAACCCAAAACCACTTCTCTTCATGCTTGACTTCATAAGACAGAGTTTATGGGTTAGGGGTATAGATACATGATTTGTCTGGTTTGAATATGTCTAGACCTTGTTTATCAACTTTAATGCTTACTATATAACATAAGAAAACTATTTGCTTTGGTTTTTATTTTTGCTGATTTTTTTTCAATTTTGATGCCCATTTGAATCTTGGTCAAATCCTAGGTTTGACCATGGTTTAAACAAGTTTAAATCATGAATATGAAAAAATAAGCATCTATCCTTCTTAGTCACCCCAAAATGTAGCTCTTGGGAGGGTTTTTGAAATTTCCATGTTTGGAACAAAAAAACCACTTCTCTTCATGCATGCTTGACTTCATAAGACAGAGTTTAGGGTTAGGGGTGTAGATATATACATGATTTTCTAGTTTGAATATGTCTAGACCTGTTTATCAACTTTAATGCTAACTATAGACATAAGAAGACTATGTGCTTTGGTTTTTCATTTTTCTGTTTTTTCTGAATTTTATTCCCATATATTTGAATCTTGGTCAAATCCTAGGTTCAACCAAGATTTAAACAAGTTTAAAACATGAAAATTAAAAGGTAAGCATGTATCCTTCTTAGTCACTCTAAGAGCTTTTGGGATGTTCTTGAAATTTCCATGTTTGAAACCCAAAACGACTTCTCTTCATGCTTGATACGTCCAATTTGCATCACTATTTTGTATCATAATTTGCTGTTATTCATTGATATATTTCATATTGGGACACAATACTTATGTTATTTCATCTATTTTGCATGTTTCATCATCATTGGAGGATCAAGCACCGGAGCAGATTCTACTGGAAAGCACCGTCAGAACACAATATTTCGGAAGATCAACTGTGGAAGGGAATTTCACGTAAATTCCTATTTTTCCAAATGACGGAGGTAGCCGGGGGGAGAAGAGAGGGCCCAGGGCGGACCATAGGCGGCGCCGGTCCCCGGCCGCGCCACCCTATGCTGCAGGGCCCACGACACCCGCCTCCTTTTTGCGTACTCTTCGTCCCGAAAACCTAAGCCACGAGGGATCCTCACGAAGGGTTACAGCGCCTCTGCGGGGGAGAACACCAGAGAGAAAGAGCTCTCCGGGCGGCAGAACTGGGAAATTCCTCCCGGAGGGGGAAATCGACGCCATCGCCATCGTCATCGAGCTGGACATCATCTCCATCATCATCACCATCGTCTCCACCATCTACACCGCCATCACCACCGCAGCACCTCGTCACCGTTGTAACGGTTTGGGTTTGATCTTGATTGTTTGATAGGGAAACTCTCCCGGTGTTATTCTATACTTGTTGTAGATGCTATTGAGTGAAACCATTGAACCAAGGTTCATGTTCAGATTGTCATTCATCATCATATCACCTCTGATTGTATTCCATATGATGTCTCGTGAGTAGTTCGTTTAGTTCTTGAGGACATGGGTGAAGTCTAAATGCTAGTAGTGAATTATGGTTGAGTAATATTCAATGTTATGATATTTAAGTTGTGGTGTCATTCTTCTAGTGGTGTCGTGTGAACGTCGACTGCACGACACTTCACCATTTATGGGCCTAGGGAGTGCATCTTGTATTCGGTTGCTAATTGCGGGGTTGCCGAGTGAGAAACCTAAGCCCAGTTGGTATATCGATGCGGGAGGGATCGCAGGATCTCGAGTTTAAGGCTGTGGTTAGATTTATCTTAATTACTTTCTTGTAGTTACGGATGCTTGCAAGGGTATAATCACAAGTATGTATTAGTCCTAGGAAGGGCGGTGCATTAGCATAGGTTCACCCACACAACACTTATCAAAACAATGAAGATTAATCACCTGTATGTAGCGAAAGCACAAGACTAAAATCCCCGTGTGTCCTCGGGAACGTTTGGTCATTATAAGTAATCAAACCGGCTTGTCCTTTGTGCTAAAAGAATTGGGCTGCTGCAATTATTTCTCTCGCATTTTATTTACTTGTACTTTATTTGTCTGCAATATCAAAACCCCCGAATACTTGTACGTGAGCATTTACATGAAACCTTCATACCGCTTGTCAACACCTTACGCTCCTCGTTGGGTCGACACTCTTATTTATCGAAGTACTACGATACACCCCCTATACTTGTGGGTCATCAAGACTATTTTGGCGCCGTTGCCGGGAGTGAAGCTATTGGTAAGTGGAATTGGTAAGGAAAACCTTTACTGTTTGTGCTGATTTTATTCTGCTATAATCATTATGGAGAGATCTTCTCTTCAATTTCTATTTGGGAAATCTACTACTACTGCAACGGTAGTGGATGAAGCGCCAGGTGAAGTAGTACCATATAAAATACCTACGAAAATTATTGAACGTGTTATGGATAACCGCTATGAAGGGGATGGAACTGTCCATCCTGGTGATCATTTACTATTTTTGCATGAATTATGCGGGTTATTCAAATGTGCAGGTATTTCCATGAATGAAGTTAGGAAGAAACTATTCACTATATCGCTGTCTGGTAAAGCGGCGCACTGGTATAAATTGCTGAAGAATGGTGATTCTATTGATTGGGAGGACATTGTGCCTTTATTTTATTCAAATTTTATCCTCCAAGTGAAATTCACAAAGATCGGAACCGCATATATAATTTCTGGCCTCATGATGGAGAAAGTATTGCCCAAGCTTGGGGAGATTGAAGTCTTTAATGCTCAAATGCCCCATTCATGAGCTTCCCGGTAATGTTATTATTGATAATTTCTATGCAAGACTTTCTTTTCAAGACAAGACCTTGCTGGATACTTCTTGTTCTGGATCATTTACACGCAAGAATGAAGAGTTTAAAAGGGACCTTCTTGATCGGATCCAAGAAAATACTGAAGGATGGGAGAACGACAAAGATAGAGAATCAGGTATAATTTATGATTATAAATGCATTGAAGCTTTTATGGGATAATGATAAATTTCGTAATATGAGTGCTACATATGGTCTTGATTCCCAAGTTGCTGCAAATCTTTATAGAGCTTTTGCCTCTCATTATGAACTGCCTAAGAAGAATTTTGATAAGTATCATGAACCGTATAAAGATAAAATTGATTCATCTGTAAACAAATGTGTAGTGATTGAAGCTGCTGATAATGTTATTAAGCTTATATTGAAAACTCCTTTCCCTGCTAAAATGAAGGAGTACTGTCATATCTAGTGCGTTAATAAAAGTGAAAAGAAACCTAAGAACCGAAGAACAAATTAAAATTGAACTTGCCGTTGCAATAGTTAAAGATCTTGTGGTGAGAATGTGGAGGATGGTCATATTATTTTTCTGAAGATGCTTCAATATTGTTTCACATCCTAAAACCAAACAAGTGTTCCTATGCTATCTGTTAGAATTGGTGATCATTGCTATTATGGTTTATGTGATATTGGTGCAAGTGTTAGTGCTATACCTTATGAACTTTACGGAGATTATGCCGAAATTGGTTCTTGTGAACTTGAAGATATTGATGTGGTTATTCATCTGGCTAATAGAGAAACTATTTCTCCAATTGGTATTGTTCGAGATGTGGAAGTTCTATGTGGTAAGATTAAATATCCTGTTGACTTTTTGGTACTTGGTTCTGCTGCTAGTGATTATTGTCCTATCATTTTTGGTAGACCTTTTCTAAATACTTGTGGAGCTATTATAGATTGTAAGAAAGAGAAAATTTTGACTAGATTTGTGGTGAACCTTATGAATTTAACTTTCTAAATTTACCAAAACTCTTTATAAAGTTGACTTGCCTAGTAATGATTTTAAAATGGGCAGTGTGCATCTATTGTTCTTGTTCCTAATAACCCTTTGCAACATTTGGAGAATAGTGAAAGTGAAGCTTTTAGGAAAAAAAGAGATGAGCTTAGGAAATTTTTCTTCGCCAACCTATTCTCAAGCATGATTTACCGGTGGAAGATCTGTACAACACCACCACCAAGGAAGATCCTGTTTTTGATCTAAAGCCTTTACACGATAATCTTAAATATGCTCATATTGATGATAAGAAAATATATCCTGTTATTATTAGTTCTAAGCTTTCAGAGATTGAGGAAGAAAGGTTATTGGAAATATTGAAGAAACACCAGGAGCTATTGGCTATACTCTTGATGATTTGAAAGGGATTTTCTCCTTTGCCAACATGCTATTAATATGGAAGAAGATGCAAAGCCTGTTGTTGAACATCAACGTCGTCTAATTCCGAAGATGAAGTGGTAAGGAACGAGGTATTAAAACTCCTTGAAGCTGGTATTATATATCCTATTGCTGATAGTAGATGGGTTAGTCCCGATGCATTGTGTTCCTAAGAAAGGAGGAATATTGTGCCTAATGATAATGATGAGCTTATTCCTCAAAGAATAGTTGTAGGGTATAGAATGTGCATTGATTTTCGAAAAGTTAATAAAGTTACTAAGAAAGATCATTACCCTTTACCCTTTATTGATCAAATGCTAGAAAGATTGTCTAAAAATACTCATTTTTGCTTTCTTGATGGTTATTCGGGTTTTCACAAATTGCTGTTAAAGCTAAAGATCAAGAGAAAACCACTTTTACTTGTCCTTATGGAACTTATGCTTATGGCGTATGCCTTTTGGTTTATGTAATGCTCCCTGCTACTTTCAAAGATGCATGTCTGCTATTTTTCATGGTTTTTGCGAAAGTATTGTAGAGGTGTTCATGGATGATTTTTCTGTCTATGGGAATTCTTTTGATAATTGCCTGCGAAACCTCGATAAAGTTTTTTGCAGATGTGAAGAAACTAACCTTGTTCTTAATTGGGAGAAATGCCATTTTATGGTTAATGAAGGAATTGTATTGGGACATAAAATTTCCGAGAAAGGTATTGAAGTTGATAGAGCTAAAGTTGAAGCGATTGAGAAGATGCCCTATCCGAGGGATGTTAAAGGTATTCGTAGTGTTCTTGGTCATGCTGGGTTTTATAGGAGATTTATTAAAGATTTCTCTAAAATTTCAAAGCCTCTTACTAATCTTCTTCAAAAAGATGTACCTTTTGTTTTTGATGATGATTGTAAGGAAGCTTTTGAAACTCTAAAGAAAGCCTTAACAACTGCTCCTATAGTTGAACCTCTGATTGGAATTTGCCTTTTGAAATTATGTGTGATGCTAGTGATTTTGCTGTAGGTGCTGTTCTTGGACAGCGAGTAGATAAAAAATTAAATGTTATTCATTATGCTAGTAAGATCTTGATGCTGCTCAAAGAAATTATGCTACAACTGAAAAAGAATTGTTAGCTGTAGTCTTTGCTTGTGATAAGTTTAGACCTTATATTGTTGATTCAAAAGTTACAATTCATCCGATCATGCTGCAATTAGATACCTCATGACAAAAGAAAGATGCTAAGCCAAGGCTTATTAGATGGGTACTGGTTGCAAGAATTTGATTTGCATATTATGGACAAGAAAGGTGCCATAATCCTGTTGCGATAATTTGTCAGATTGGAAAATATTGCTTATGATCCCGTTCCTGTTAATGATAGTTTTCCAAATGAACAATTGGCTGTAATAAAGGTGAGCTCACAGAGAGCCCTGGTATGCTATTATGCTAACTTTATTGTTTCAAGTATTTGCCTCAACCTTTTCAGCTCAGCAAAGGAGGAAATTCTTTTATGACTTGAGGCATTATTTGGGATGACCCATATATAAAGAAGGAGTGGATGGTATTATGCGAAGATGTGTTCTGAATATGAACAACGGAGATATTGAATAAATGTCATGGAAGCGTTTATGGAGGACATCACGTGGAGATAGAACCGTGAAAATCTACAATCAGGTTTTTATTGGCCAACACTCTTCAAAGATGCAAGAAATTTATTTTATCTTGTGATGAATGTCAAAGAGTTGGTAATATCTCCTGACGCAATGAAATGCCTATGAATTATACTCTTGTTATTGAACCATTCGATTGTTGGGGATTCGACTTCATGGGACCTTTCCCTTCTTCAGACGGTAACACTCATATACTTGTCGCTGTTGATTATGTTACTAAATGGGTAGAAGCTATACCTACAAAAAGTGCTGATGGTGAGACCTCTATAAAAATGCTTGTAGATATTATATTTCCTAGATTTGGAGTACCTAGATATATTATGACGATGGAGGTTCTCATTTCATTCATGGAGGTTTTAGAAAACTCTTGCTAAGTATGGTATTAATCATAGAATTGCTTCCGCTTATCACCCTCAAACTAGTGGTCAAGTAGAATTATCAAATAGAGAGATTAAAGCTATCTTGTAAAATGTTAATAAATCTAGAAAGAATTGGCCTAGCAAATTGAAAGAAGCGTTATAGAACTGTTTATAAAAATCCTATGGGAATGTCGCCTTATAAAATGGTTTATGGAAAAGCTTGTCATTTACCTTTAGAACTAGAGCACAAAGCTTATTGGGCTGTTAGAGAACTAAATAAAGATCCTAAATTAGCCTAATAAGAGGTTGTTGCAATTAAGTTCTCTAGATGAATGGAGAAGTGAAGCTTATGAAAATGCTAAACTCTTTAAAGAAAAAGTTAAGAAGTGGCATGATAGAAGGATCATTAAAAGAGAATTTAATGTTGGAGATCAAGTTCTATTGTATCGGGCTCGTCTCAGATTCTTTGCAGGGAAATTACTCTCGAAGTGGGAAGGACCATATGTTGTTGAGGAGGTGTATCGTTCAGGAGCAATTAAATTAGCTCTCTCCAAGGCAATGCCACACAAGTGGTGAATGGACAAAGACTCAAGCATTATATCTGGCGATTCTTATAATGTTGATGTTGATATTATTCAAGTGGAAACACCGGAGGCTTTCATCAAAGGACAAATTGACAGTCCGCCAGAACTCGGCTTTGAATAGGTAACAGTACAGGTAATAAAAAGTCCGCGTTTACCTTTCCGAACATTATTTATTTGTTTTTGGAAAATATGAAATTACGAATCGAAACGGAGTGGAAAAGACGACGAGGGGGTGCCACATAGGCCATGCGGCCCGACAGCCCGCGCGACCTATGGTCAGCCGCCTCGTTGCCCCTTCCGTTTCGACCTGGAACCTTCCTTTTGTCGTAAAAATATTTGCTATATAATCCCCAGACCCCGGAGGTCCGTAATATCGTTTTCGTCGTGTTTTGTTTCGAGTGTTTCTGCCTCTTCGGATCTAGGTCCATCATGTCTTCTCTGGAACCTTTAAGGACTTCTTTGAGGACGTCGTCGCTATGACAAAGGTGAAGATGCACCCAAAGAGTTTGCCGGGTGGAGAATTGCGTATAAAAGATGTCTGTGGTCCTAAGGGAGAAGGGAGCTTGGAAGACAGGATGGAGAAGTCGGAACAAGAGGTTTTCAACTACAAGAAGATGGCTGAGCGTGAAGTGGATATCTTTCACAAGATTGTGTCGAACTCATTGATGGACACAAGAAGGAGACTGGAAGTAATGGGACGATATCTTCTCACTTCACGACACCACCAACAAACTCCAAGCTCAACTCTATGATGTCCATAATCAGAAACTGTGAGTATGAAAACAGGTTTAAGCGCATAAGTCATGCTGCTAGTTTTGTTTCCGGAAACCAAGATGTCTTTTGTTGATGGAGGGCCTCTTCCATGGAAGTCTCGATGACGACAAAGATTCACCATCATCGGGAGTAATTCATCATCGGTATTGGCATCCCTTGGTTTGTTCCAAGCTTGGGGAGTGCCGCGGTATCATCATCACCACCTTTATCTTTTACTATCAAGTAGTGTCATATCATGAGTAGGAAGTTATCATATAGAATAGTATGCAATGTGGAAGTATCTCTCTTAGTTAGTTATCTATGTATCAGTGTGAGTTGCGTTATGGAATATTAATGAGAAGTCTTATCATTTACTTTTTGCACACCTTATTTTAGTTTGCAATCTCCATTATATGATTATTCTTGACATGAGTATTGATATCACTTTGGGAACATTAAGTAAATCTATTTGGTTTGGCAAACTTAGCATTGGTCAATAACAACAACATCTTGATAGAAGAGAGAAATACACTTAGATACATTATCCATTATCTCTATGCTTAGTATTCTTAAGTTAAAATTGCTTGTGCTTATGAGAAAGATGCATGATTGTTTTATCATATGTATATTTGTTTGTTTCCTCAACCTTTATTGCTATCAAACCTTGCTAGCCAAAGACCTGTATCGAGAGGGAATGCTTCTCATACATCCATAACCTTAGACCAAACCTATGCCATTTGTGTCCACCATACCTACCTACTACATGGTATTTACTGCCATTCAAGTAAATACTTCATGTGCTACCTTTAAATAATTCAAACTATTAATCTTATTTGTGTCAATGTTTTATAGCTCATGAGGAAGTATGTGGTGTTTTATTTTTATCTTGTTGGGCGGACTTTCACCAATGGACTAGTGGCACATCCGCATCCAATACTTTGCAATAAGAGCTGGAACGGGGTTCCCAGACCCAATTAATAACTTTCATTAATAATTCTCTTCACATGTTTTGCTCTGATTCATTAAGCAACTTAATTTTGCAATAGACACTCCTCCATGGTATGTGAATGTTGGAAGGCACCCGAGATTCGGTTAGCCATGGATTGAGAAAGCCAAGGTTGGGGGAGTGTCATCCTAAATAAAACTAAAATACATGTGGAACAAAAGAGAAGGGGGATGATCTACCTTGCTGGTAGAGATGCCGTCCCTCATGGGAGCCGCTCTTGGAAGGTTCGTTTGGCAAGGGGTTAGAGTGCCGCTACCATTCGTTGACAACAACAAACACCTCTTAAAATTTTACTTTTATTCTCTTTATATGATTTCAAAACTTGAAAAGCTCTAGCACATGATTTAATCCTGCTTCCCTCTCGAAGGGCCTGTCTTTTACTTTTATGTTGAGTCGGTATGATTTCCCTCTATCTCAAGCAAGCAATTGAGTTGTTGTGAACCAATCATTTATGCTATGATTAAGTTGATCATGTCTTTTATACTTTCTTGTTTAGTACCAATTTTATCTGAATGAATATGACTTTGAAGTTATCAATGATTATGAAGAGATTGTTATGCTTAAATATGAAGGCTCAGCTATAAATTCTAATATGAAAGCTTTGCTTAGAAGTACAATCCATTAGTGGTTCTCTGACCAAGAACAAAGTTTGCCATCACCAACTATGATTTCTTATGCACCTTTACTTGTGATTTCTCTTTACTTATTTCGAGATGAGTTATATGAGGAAGTTGTTTACTAGAATGTCTTGTGTGAATGAATATGATGCTTCTTGTCCGTATTTTTTTTATCGACTCTTCACTCCATAAACATGTGTGGTCTTGTTTATCGAGCTCGGTTTCGCTTGGGGACAAGCGAGGTCTAGCTTGGGGAGTTGATACGTCAATTTGCATCACTATTTTGTATCATAATTGTTTATTCATTGATATATTTCATATTGGGACACAATACTTATGTTATTTCATCTATTTTGCATGTTTCATCATCATTGGAGGATCAAGCACCGGAGCCGGATTATGTGGAAAAAGCACCAATAGAACACAATATTTGAAGATCATGTGGAGGAATTTCCGTAAATTCCTATTTTTCCAAATGACGGAGAGCCGAAGGGGGAGAAGAGAGGCCCACTGTGGGCCGGACCATAGGGCGGCGCGGCCCACGGCCGCGCCACCTATGCTGGGGGGCCACGACCCTTTTCGCCTCCTTTTCTTCGCGTACTTCTTCGTCCCGAAAACCTAAGCCAGGAGGATCCTCACGGAGACCGCCTCCATATGAGAACACCAGAGAGAAAGAGCTCTCCGACGCGTGGAATCCGGGGAAATTCCCTCCGGGAGGGGGAAATCGACGCCATCGCCATCGTCATCGAGCTGGACATCATCTCCATCATCGTCACCATCGCCTCCACCATCTACACCGCCATCACCACCGCAGCACCTCGTCACCGCTGTAACGATTTGGGTTTGATCTTGATTGTTTGATAGGGGAAACTCTCCCGGTGATATTCTATACTTGTTGTAGATGCTATTGAGTGAAACCATTGAAACCAAGGTTCATGTTCAGATTGTCATTCATCATCATATCACCTCGATTGTATTCCATATGATGTCTCGTGAGTAGTTCGTTTAGTTCTTGAGGACATGGGTGAAGTCTAAATGCTAGTAGAGAATTATGGTTGAGTAATATTCAATGTTATGATATTTAAGTTGTGGTGTCATTCTTCTGTTGGTGTCGTGTGAACGTCGACTACACGACACTTCACCATTTATGGGCCTAGGGAGTGCATCTTGTATTCGGTTGCCACTGCGGGGTTGCTCGGAGTGACAGTAAACCTAAGCCCTGCTTAGTATATCGGCGTGTGAGGGATCGCAGGATCTCGCAGTTTAAGGTCAGGGTTAGATTTATCTTTAATTACTTTCTTGTAGTTGCGGATGCTCGTAAGGGGTATAATCACAAGTATGTATTAGTCCTAGGAAGGGCGGTGCATTGTACAGGTTCACCCACACAACACTTATCAAAAATATGAAGATTAATTAGCCGTATGAAGAAGTAAAGCACAGACTAAAATCCCCCATGTGTCCTCGTGAACGTTTGGTCATTATAAGTAATCAAACCGCTTATCCTTTGTGCTAAAAAGGATTGGGCCACTGCAATTATTTCGCATTTTATTTACTTGTACTTTATTTATCTCCTCTATATCAAAACTCCCCGAATACTTGTCTCGTGAGCATTTACAAGAAACCTTCATCGAAATCGCTTTGTCAACACCTTCTGCTCGTCGTTGGGTTCGACACTTTATTTATCGAAAGTACTACGATACACCCTATACTTGTGGGTCATCAATGCTAGACTTCATAAGATCGATTTGGTAGATATATGATTTGTCTGGGTTTGGATATACCTAGACCTCGTTTATCAACTCGAATGCTTACGATATGACATATATAAGAAGACTATGTGCTTTTGTTTTTCATTTTTCTCATTTTTTTGAATTTTGTGCCCACCCATTTGTATCTTGGTCAAATCCTAGGTTTGATAATGATTTAAACAAGTTTAAAATATGAAAATGCAATGTAAGCATGGATCCTTCTTAGTCTGTCTAAAATGAAGCTGGGAGGTTTTTGAAATTTCCATGTTTGAAACCCAAAACCACTTCTCTTCACATTCTTGACTTCATAAGATAGATCGAGTTTAGGGGTTAGGGGTATAGCTACATGATTTGTCCTGGTTTGAATATGTCTAGACCTTGTTTATCAACTTTAATGCTTACTATATGACATAAGAAAACTATTTGCTTTGGTTTTCCTTTTTGCTGATTTTTTCAATTTTGATGTCCTGAATCTTGTCTAATCCTAGGTTTGACCAAGATAATTTAAACAAGCTAAAACATGAAATGAAAAGGGAAGCATGTATCCTTCTTAGTCACTCTAAACTCGGTTTTGCCCGCCACAAAGATCAAGGGTCTAAAAATCCAACTACGGGGTTCCAACAACACGATTCTAATCCACGAATTTTTTCACCTCATCCAAATGGCCTCAAGCTATAGGGTTAGCATCTAGTGCAGTTTTTTGTGAAAATGTATGCACTATGTGTGCTATAACTTGTATGTCTTTCAAATTTGAACCAAATTTGAATAAGTTTGAAATATTTGAAAAGGGGCTTTTTGGAGGATTTTGAAATTTCCATGTTTGAAACCCAAAAACCACTTTCATGCTTGACTTCATAAGACTTGAGTTTATAGGGTTAGGGGTAGATACATGATTTGTATGGTTTGAATATGTCTAGACCTTTTGTTTATCAACTTTAATGCTTACTATATGACATAAGAAGATTATGTGATTTTGTTTTTCATTTTTCTGTTTTTTTTATTTTTCATGCCCATTTGAATCTTGGTCAAATCCTAGGTTTGACCAAGATTTAAACAAGTTTTAACACGTGAATGAGTTAACTTGGATTTCCTACCCTTGAATCCATAGGAAACTTTGTTCTAATGCACTATTATAATCAACCGAGTTTTTACACCAACAGTTCCGCGTTCACTTACGTGTGGTGCCCACCTTTGAGGTCCCACACTGAGCACAAGTCACGGGCAGTAGGTACGCAAACCCAACCATCTTCTTTGTCAAGAGAAGACGCATCAGATGCGGATTGGAAGTCTGTGGGGTCCTTCGGATCCTCTTGTCCCTCTCAAAAAAAACAAACCTCTCATTCTCGTCCACACTGCCGCCCGCCGCACCTCCTGCTCACCGACAAAACCTGCACAAAAGTCAACATCATCACCCAAAAGGGGAGACGACCCCTCTTCTCTCCCCTTCCGAGTGATCCCCCTTCCTCCGTGTTTCACTCGACGGCAAACACCCATGTGCCGTATAGTAATAATAAAAGGTAGTAGAAAAATCGATATACGAATCTATAATTAAATAGGTTAAACTCGGGTTTTGCCCAGTTCCCAGATCAAGGGTTCAAAAAATCCAACTATGGGGTTCGAACAACACGATTCTAATCCAAGAATTTTTTCGACCTCATCCAAATGGCCTCAAATTATAGGGTTAGCATCTAGTGCGGTTTTGTGGAAATGTATGCACTATGTGTGCTATAACTTGTATGTCTTTCAAATTTGAACCAAATTTGAATAAGTTTGAAATATTTGCAAAGGGGGTTTTGGGAGGTTTTTCAAATTTCCATGTTTGAAACCCAAAAACCACTTCTCTTCATGCTTGACTTCATAAGACAGACGTAGTTTAGGGGTTAGGGGGTATAGATACATGATTTGTCTGGTTTGAATATGTCTAGACCTTGTTTATCAACTTTAATGCTTACTATATAACATAAGAAAACTATTTGCTTTGGTTTTTATTTTGCTGATTTTTTTTCAATTTTTGATGCCCATTTGAATCTTGGTCAAACTTCTAGGTTTGACCATGGTTTAAACAAGTTTTAAATCATGAATATGAAAACAACTGTATCTTTCCTTCTTAGTCACCCTAAAATGCAGCTCTTGGGAGGGTTTTTGAAATTTCCATGTTTGGAACAAACCACTTCTCTTCATGCATGCTTGACTTCATACGTAGTTTAGGTTAGGGGTAGATATACATGATTTTCTAGTTTGAAGATAGATGTCTAGACCTGTTTATCAACTTTAATGCTAACTATAGACATAAGAAGACTATGTGTTTTGGTTTTTCATTTTTCTGTTTTTTTCTGAATTTTATTCCCATATATTTGAATCTTGGTCAAATCTTAGGTTCAACCAAGATTTAAACAAGTTTAAAACATGAAAATTAAAAGGTAAGCATGTATCCTTCTTAGTCACTCTAAAATGAAGCTTTTGGGATGTTCTTGAAATTTCCATGTTTGAAACCCAAAAAGACTTCTCTTCATGCTAGACTTCATAAGATCGACGGGGGTAGATACATGATTTGTCTGGTTTGGATATACCTAGACCTCGTTTATCAACTTGAATGCTTACGATATGACATAAGAAGACTATGTGCTTTTGTTTTTCATTTTTCTGATTTTTTCAATTTTGTGCCCACCCATTTGTATCTTGGTCAAATCTTTGGTTTGATAATGATTTAAACAAGTTTAAAATATGAAAATGCAAATGTGTAAGCATGGATCCTTCTTAGTCCTGACACTTCCAAATGAAGCTTTTGGAGGTTTTGAAATTTCCATGTTTGAAACCCAAAACCACTTCTCTTCACATGCTTGACTTCATAAGACATAGTTAATTAATTTAGGGCTTAGGGGGTATAGGGATACATGATTTGTGTGGTTTGAATATGTATGGACCTTGTTTATCAAATTCAATGCTTACTATATGACATAAGAAAACTATTTGCTTTGGTTTTTCTTTTTCTGATTTTTTTTTTCAAATTTGATGCCCATTTGAATCTGCTTGTCAAATCCTAGGTTTGACGACCAAGATAATTTAAACAAGTTTAAAACATGAAAATGAAAGGGAAGCATGGATCCTTCTTAGTCACTCTAAAATGAAGCTTGGGAGGTTTTTGAAATTTCCATGTTTGAGAACCCAAAACCACTTCTTCACATGCTTGACTTCATAAGATAGGATCGAGCGTCTAGGGGTTAGGGGTATAGCTACGATTTGTCCGGTTTGAATATGTCTAGACCTTGTTTATCAACTTTAATGCTTACTATATGACATAAGAAAACTATTTGCTTTGGTTTTCCTTTTTGCTGATTTTTTTTTCAATTTTGATGTCTATTTGAATCTTGTCTAATCCTAGGTTTGACCAAGATAATTTAAACAAGTTTAAAACATGAAAATGAAAAGGGAAGCATGTATCCTTCTTAGTCACTCTAAAATGAAGTTTTGCCCAGTTTTACAGATCAAGGGTTCAAAAAATCCAACTACTGGGTTCGAACAACACGATCTAATCCAAGAATTTTTTCGATCTCATCCAAATGGCCTCAAGCTATAGGGTTAGGCATCTAGTGCAGTTTTTTGTGAAAATGTATGCACTATGTGTGCTATAACTTGTATGTCTTTCAAATTTGAACCAAATTTGAATAAGTTTGAAATATTTGAAAGGGGCTTTTGGGAGGTTTTTGAAATTTCCATGTTTGAAACCCAAAACCACTTCTCTTCATGCTTGACTTCATAAGACGGAGTTTAGGGGTTAGGGGTAGATACACGATTTGTATGGTTTGATATGTCTAGACCTTGTTTATCAACTTTAATGCTTACTATATGACATAAGAAGACTATGTGATTTTGTTTTTCATTTTTCCGTTTTTTTTTATTTTATTTTTCTGCCTATTTGAATCTTGGTCAAATCCTAGGTTTGACTAAGATTTAGACAAGTTTAACACGAGAAATTAACTCTTGGTTTCCCTACCCTTGAATCCATATAGGAAACTTTGTTCTAATGCAAATTATCACAACAATTGACGTTGGGAGTAGAACGAACAAAATCAAGTGATAAAACTGCCAGTCTACCACTCGCAAAAATAAAACCAGTCGACAGTTAACTGAACGCGTAACCATTTCTTGTCAAGAGAAGACGCATCGAGATTCAAGACTCAGGTCCTTCCTCGATCCTTCGTTGTCCCTCTCACAAAAAAAATAAATCTCTCTCATTCCTCAGGCCTCGCCTCATGTCAACACCCGATTTTGTCCAGAGCGCCATTATGCCATTCATCTGCAATCCCGTGGAATATTGTTTTTGGTGTAGAGCATAATAGCTTGATATCACAACACATCATTTATTACAACACTTAATCGTCTTACAAATAGGGATCACATGATCCAAATTTAATACAACATATTGGATCTAGAGATCCTATTACAAAACACATAGCTAAGCTGCTAACGGTCGAGGTCCATCTGCCTCACTGTGCAACTCATGACGCCGTGAGCGTCCCAGGTTTTGTCGAGACGCTCTGCTGTCCATCTTCCTCGCACAGCTGTTCACCTTCATAGTCCCGCCATTTGAATAGCTGTGGACAGCCATGAGTACTTTTAAAGTACTTGCAAACAAACATCTGAATGTGTTAATTATTAATTATGATAAGGGGATACTAAGCTCCAGGTTTATTTGCATAAAGCCAAGTTTATTTCATAAACATTTAGTAAAGATGTTTGAATCCCTTAGACTACTCCAGTGGGAATATTAGTGTCATTCCCACAACTCAGTGGTGATTCCATCCCAATCACCATTCAACTTGCAACAGCAAGTCACCAATCATATCAAGTCACCAGACATATGTCACATTTTTGAAAATGGTCTAAACGGAACAAGATGGCCTTTCCAATCGTCCGTAACCGTGACACGGCTATTCCTAATAGTTCTACACTCTGCAGAGGTCGTACATTTGTGCCACAATATTTGCAATAATCCGTCGGGTTAACGCCCTGAATTATCATACTCCGTATGCGGACTAACAACCATAACCTTCACTTATACACTCTAGTACAGGCACCTCCCCCATGAGCCGGCCTCCCGGTGAAAACCAACCCGTTATCCCGGAACGACAGGGTTTGGGCCGTACAATTCACTCACTACGCAATATCCATATTGCCGTGAGGCAGCCCTTGGCATAACCCCCAGACGCTTGTTAGAGGGAACCCATACCAAAGCACATAAATTTCTAGGTAAGTCCGTACCCATTTTGGGTATTGTGTGTACTTTCAAAATTGGAATGGTCTCGCATCCGAATCAGTTTTATATCAAAAATTACCATCTCTCTTGGTCATATCTACCTCAAAGTCATTAATTAGAATGAACCATCATTCCGTTTCAACTTCTAAACACATATCTCATCTAGAGTAGTCAAGCTTTAATTGATTAGCACCAGCAACTATTTTGCAAGGAGGGGTGCTAAGTATCTTGGAGCTTGCTAGGCTAAATGTAATTCTCTTGTACTACTCTAATTCAACCAAGTGAATCATAAATCAAAAGATTTTGATAAATAAAAGCAAGTAAAGCTTGTAAAGTAAAACTTTGGGATAGGTTCATAATTAAAATGTAATGATGCCTTGCTCTGCAGAGCTTTATATTAGTTGAGCAAGGGTTAGCTTGCATTATTATCAGCTTGCAAGAGTATTATCTTGCCTTTGTAGTTCTCAAACTGTTTATTCTTCTTCTTCCTCCTGGTAGAATACTTCCTCCTCTTGATAGTCTCCTGTACTAGCGTCTATAAACGAATACGCGGATACAATCACCAAACAATACTTAAGTACTCTTAATTACCCTTAGTGGCTCACACAATGATCTATCATCACTACTTAACATTTATTACAAGATTAGGCTAGGGTTTCCTTATTTAATAATAGGAAAAGAATCTTCTTAAGATTTAATTTCTCTTATGAATACTATATGACCTAGGTGGACCGAAGTCAACCTCTTCATACTTATCATTTGAGAAAATGATTTAAATGAGGTTCCATACCTCATGTGATTTGATACTAACATGGTAGTGTTTTATTGCCACCAAATAATTTAGGGTGAGGTTACTTGGATTATGATTACTACCTCATATTGTATTACTTGGAGAATAAGATTTAAATGAGAGAGTATCTCTATATGATTTAACACATAGTGGTGATTTATTTAAGGGACTATTATTGAGGTGATTTCTCAAATAGACAGGGATGATCCTATGTTGACCAAGGTCAACACCACACTTAGTATTTTGAGAAAGTGAGTCAAATGAGATTCATCATCTCCTGTGATTTTGAAAGATTTTAAATATTATTTAGATTTGAGATTTATAAGGGAGCAAGTATGAGCTTAGGAATTAAAGGTCAACACATTACTTCCTATTATTTGAGAAAGATAATTTATATGAGGTGAGCACCTCATACTATTTTAGTAACACCTTGTAATGGTTTACTATTATTAATTCATTAGAAGTGAATTTTAATTGACCCTGGGATCTACTTCATATTAATTTGGTTGAGGTAAGATTTAAAATGAGACCAAAGTCTATCCTATGATTTAATCAATAGGCTTGAAATATTTAAATACTATTTGTGAGAAAGATTAAGTGTTTTTCAAATATAAACCTAGGGTTCATTAATTATGTGTTATTAATTCTTATTGAACTAGCTGGACTAATGGTTTATGTGAGAGGCTACACCTCATATAAGTTAAACTATCATCTAAATGATTAACCTCTCTAATTAACCAATCATGAGACTTATTTGATCTAGGTCAGTACCTCTATTTGAATTACTTAAGATCACAATTTTAAATGAGAGATAGAAGCCCTCATACTATTTAAATACTTCTATGTGTATGTATAACTAGTCTAGAATTTGTTCCATAGCCATTATTTAACTCTAGTTCATGATCATGCAAAACAACTATGCTATATTTTTGCATAAACAATTAGATTATGTCAAATGTGATTTATTAGAGTTGGAATCAACTTAAAATCATTTCTAGATAATTTCTAATATTTATTTGAAGTCAGATAAGTCCCTGTCTTGTTATTTTTATCATTTAAATTTACTTTCGAATTTGGACATGAGGCCAGTGCCATTATTTAGAAAATTTCATGAGCTTTCTAAATATATAAAATTTGCTAAATTTGGTTTAGTAGAATTTAAACTATTTAAATTTGAATTGGCACCAGTATTAGATTTGAACTAAATCGATTAAATCGAATTTGAATTCGCGCGGGAAAACAACACGGCTAACTAATTTAAATGAAATCGGGCCGGCCCAACCAACGTTCTCACCACGTTAGCTGTCACCGGACACGGTCCCACTGTCAAGACATAAAACAATGAACGGTACGAGCGATAGGATCCGTTAGATCAGAACCTGATCGAACGAGAGGCTGCCTGGCTGCCTCCGACGAGATGCCGGCGTGTCGGCGGCGCACCTAGGGGGCCTGGAGGGAGCGGCCGACGGCCGTCGATGCACGAGGGTCGAGGCGTACGTTGGCGTGGGTGGTAGAGGCTCCCGGCACAGCTGGGCGAGGCTGGGAGGCGGGGATCGATGGCGAGATCCCGCGGGGGCCCGGCGGTCTGAATCCAATTGGGGCGACTCCGGCGAGTTCTAGTGAAATTGATTGGTGGGGAATGATCAGGTGAGAAGAGAGAGAGCCTGATGTCTACTCACGCGCCGATCGTCGCTATTTATAGCATCGCATGGGGCCGTGGTGTGCTGGGAAGGGACTGGCCCATGCGCGGCGTTCACGGCGCGCGAAGAGGTAGGCTAGGATGCGTCGTCGTGTGGTGGCGACGGCCAGGCGAGGCTAGCGCGCTTGACGGGGCGCGCCAAATGATGGTAGGTCTTCGTGGCGTCCGGCGACAAAGGGTGTACGCGCAGACCGGCGCGGGCAGTCGGCGATCGCGACGACGGGCGATGGTTCCCGCCAGCCTAGTTGGTTGTTCAGCATGTGGTTCGGGTGCGGTAGGGCGCTGTGCACGAGCAGAGGGAGGGATGGACGAGCGCGCTCAGGGCGGGCGGCACACAGACCGGGCGGGCACCGTGGGCATGCTGTGGCGTGGGAGTCACTCGCGCCACTGCTGCTCGGGGTACGGTTCGGGCGAAGGCCCTGGCGCGCCCGTTTGGCCGACTGCGTCTGCTTTCGTTGAATTCAGTGGAGGTGCTGCTGGCTCTGCAGACAGTGAAGCTTTGTAGACAAGGTTGTACCGAGAGAGAGAGACTAGAGAGAGAGTGACCAATGGTGGCTGGCATAGGTACGGCATGGATGGATTTGTGATCATGGCCTCACTTTTACCAGAGCAAAAATGAGTTGGGTTCGATGCAGAGGAAGTACCAAGGTGTGATGATCATCAAAATAAAGTGGTGGAGTCTAAAACCCAGTGTGTAAAGGAGTGTATGCTCAAATCCAAATGTTGCCTGCAAGGTGTTCGATGATATGGCCGCATGAATAAAATTTTTGAATTTTGCAATTCTTTTTGGTGGAGTTCATTTATATAATTAGTGTGTTGGAATGGTGGTGGGGGTGTCCATTTTGGTGAAGATTTGCAAAGTTTCAAAAAGTGGATCATCTTCTCTTTCAAAGTTCCACCAAGTACCTCTACTGGTCAACCTAGTCATTAGCAAAGATGGTCAACATGAAAGTTGTTGACCTCGTGTGGTCTTGGATGACATGGTCACAGTTGACCAAGTTTGGCTGAAGAAAAGTCAAAGCCACAAGGGGTAAAGAGGGAACATTTTATAAAGTGACAAATGACCATTATCACATGGCCTTGTTCAAAGATTTGATTTAATTTTTGATCCAATGATGCAATTGTGTTATTATCATATTGAAGTATTTTAGAGCAATGGGGCAAGCAAATTTGGCCTTGGTAAAGGATTTGCATTTTTGACATATGTGTATGTGAGTGAATTTTGGGAATTCTCTCCTATTTGATTTCTCTCTATTTGATTTGACCTTTGGTTGACTCTAATGTGGTTCTTATGAGTTTAGTAACATTTTAGGAGCATTGAAACTAACTCAAATGGTCTTGTTCAAAGATTTGCAAAATTGACCTTAACACATAAGAAATGAGGTGTCCAATTTTCATAACTTGTACTAGGGTTGTTCTTGTTTCACTTGAACATGGGTTAGGGTCCATTTAGTGTTATAATAGGTTTAGAGATGATGCCACACCATTTGGTCAAGGTTTAGAGACATAGGTCAATGTTTGGTGAAATGCCTATGTGTCACATATGCTTTTATGCATATGTGGTATTTTATTTTTACTTTGACTTGGTTTGGCCCAAATGGTTTTGTTGAATGTTGAAATGATATATGGAGGTGATCCAACCATTCACACAAGTCCTAGGGTTAGTTTTCTTAATTTCACATATTTGCTATTTAGCTCTCATGGCATTTTTAATTTCCTTATATTCTTTGTAGTTTCAACTTGGCAAAGATGTAAGAAGTGCTATTTTAAGGTTTACCAAGCTTTTCCAATCTTTTAAAAAAAAGTAAAAAGGTCTAGGGTAATATTTATAATTATAGCCATGGGCACATATGCCTTTTTCCTATTTAATTTCCTTTTATTTTACTAGAATGATGAGAGGAGGGGTGAGTCTTTAGGGTTTATGATTATTTCAATTACTCATAACAAGCAATCATGGCAAGAGCACAAGAATTATGCAAGCTTATTATGTATCACTCTTAATTTAATAAAAGTTTTTGTTGGTTCCAAAATTTGGAACTAGGGCCTTTGTTTGTTTTGTGTTGTATTCTGGGATGTTACAAACCTTCCTTAAACAAATCTCGTCCGAGATTTTGTAAGAGGAGTTAGGTTCCTAGAGAGATTGAGCGATTTGATTAACAGAGCGTACACTTAAGCTGTACCGGTGCTCTGCTTCATGGCAGTCATGGTAGAAATCTATCATTAAGCAGTTATTCTGTTCCTCTACCTGCATGATCACTGCTATTGACAATGCAGTTACACACCTGGCAAGCTCTTGGCATTCTTTGGAAAAGGGCCCACAACCTCCACATTCATGGTCAGCTTTTATCGTTGATTTGTCCTCGTCAGGGGTGACGGGAATAGCATTAAGCCTGGGCTTCTGGCCATAGTTGGTGTTGGTGTTGGTGTTGTTCCTATTGTTGTTGTGGTCATGGGGGTTGCGGTTGTTATTACAGGCCCTGGTCGGGGTCCTCCCGTGGTTGTTGCTGTCAGAAGTTGGGGCGATAAGTCCGAGGCAGGTATTCGTTGTTTCGGGGTGAATCCTCCAGAAGTTATCATGCAAGTGTTTCCGGTGGCGAAGGGGTCCATTCTCGTTCATCATTTTCGCGCTTGCGGTTCTCATTGGCTCGATGCGTTTCCATCTCACGTATGGTCGACGAGGGTTTCTCGAGGTCGGGCCGAACTGGGATATTTACTAACACAGCTTTGTATCTCGCTGCAGCAAATCTCGTTCAAAAAGCTTCTCTCTTTCTTCCTCATTGGTGTCATTTCATCCTGGGCGTACTGACAGAAAGGAGGAAACCGTTTGCCAGATTCTACCACCTGGACATTCTTCCTCGTTTGAGTTCGCTGGAACTCTGCTTCATTTTCTTGATTAATCCTGGGCACATGTGTGCCGTCGAACTTCAGCCAAGTCTCTCCTGTGTCATCATCCTGTCTCGCTTGTTTATTACTGTTAAAAAAATTAAGGCATGAAGCAGTGGGTGGCAACAAGATTTTTCTTTTTAAGCGTTGTTGTTTGCCATTCAACATTCACCTTCTCATCCTTTTTCTAACGTAGGGGTCAAGCAATGTTGCTCTGGCTGTATCCGATGGTTTCCATGTCTTGATTATTCTCGGGAGCTAGTCATAGAATGGCAAGATTTGCTTATGTCACTCTGGCCTCCATTCTATCATTGTTTGCGTAGTTGCATCATGGCATCCCGGGTGGCGTTGCGGGTTGCGGTGCCATCTGATTATGTAGAGATATCATGAGGTAAGAGGGAATTTTTCTATGGCTTAGTTTGAGTTAAGTTTAAACTTAAACTTAAGGCATTTTCAGGATGAACATAACACATATTTTATTTATTCACACAAACATCACACATTACAAGCTAAAGCACTAAGGGTTTTAAGAACCCTCTTCCACAATCTACGATACATGGTGCGGATAACTCACACCCACGTAAAGTGAAGCTAAGGAAACTATTCCTGTGTGGTCTTCATCCACATCGATGGGAATGATCCCCTCTCCGCAGCCTCTAGAAACTCGTAGTCCTCCTCATCCGTGAACTCGTCATCCTCAAAGTCGTTGTCGCCACCAGGAAATCATCGCCTCCTTGATGTCTTCCATCCTCCCTCCATCTCCTGATCCGGGTCCCGTCGTGTCTCTGGACAAATACCTCTTAAGGTGTGAATCTTCTCGTTATCTGATAGTAGCGACATTCTTATGCTGGGCCATAGCGAAGTGGACTCAAGGGTCTCATAGTAGCCTGATGGCGTCAAGATGATGAGCTAAAGCTATCCGAGCACGGTAGAGTGAACATCGTGTCATCCTCCAGCGTTCCTTCCGGTCTTCATGAAGCATAAAGTCCAAATGTTGCACATGGATCTTGAGCACCGGTGCGAGAGGGCCATGGGTTCCCCCATGGTGTCGTGCCTTGGGCGTAAGTGGGCGGAAACGGCTTCCCCTGGAGTGCGGTGGGATGTTCACCACACACCCGGCAAGTCCCCTCCCCAAGGCGGAGCAAGACCGTCCACCCACTCGTAGGCCTTGAAGGAGAAAAGGATCCTCTCCGAGATAGGAGGTTCCGAGCTTCCCTTCAAGTCAGCGGTGATCCTCCATGCTTCAAAGGTGTTAGATCCTGACCAAGTGGGAACTTGGGAGGTGGGCGTTCTTCTGAGCCTCCTCGACACTAGGTACAAATCACAAACACTGATTTTCCGCTGGATCGAGGTCTCCGTCTGACATAGGGGCCCCCATCCGAAAGTGAAAATGGATGAGTGTTAGAGATGTGAACAAGTGTGGCAAAAATTTTAATGGATTTATAAGGAGATGCATAGCTTATTTTTAAGAAGATCTCTAGTAGAGAAGAAAATGAATAAGTTTTCATAAATACTCACTTTATTTGTTTTCGAAACTCAACATTTTTCTCAACGTCCATTCTAATCAGGGTCTCCGAAGGTCAAAACAATGGTCTGATACTAACTTGTCAACACCCGGATTTTATGTCCGTATGCTCATTGTGCCATAATTCATCGCAATCCTGTGAATATTGTTTTGCGAGGACATAATAGCTGATATCACAACACATCATTTATTACAACACGAAATCGTCTTACAACCAAGGATCACATGATCCAAGACATTATACAACATAGTTGATCTAGAGATCCTATTACAAAACACATAGCGGGGTTTAAGCAATTCATTGAGGTCCATCTCTGCTCCACAAAAGCAACGGTTGACGTCAGGAGCGGTCCTAGTTGTCGTAGACGTTCTGCTGTTCATCTTCCTCGTACAACTGTTCACCTTCATAATCTTGCCAATTGAATAGCCAGGGACAAAGCCATGAGTACTTTTAAAGTACTCGCAAACTAATACTAGTAAGCACTATTAATTATGATAAGGGGATACTAAGCTCTAGGTTTATTTGCATAAAGCCAAGTTTATTTCCCATAAAACATTTAGTAAAGATGCTTCAAATCCAAAAGACTAGCTCAAGTGGGAACACTAGTGTCATTCACAACTCAAAGGTGATTCCATCCCAAATCACCATTCAACTTGCAACAACAAGTCACCAGTCATATGTCACGCAAGTCACTATCATATGTCACATTTTTTGGAAATGGTCTGATGACGGAAACGCATGGCCTTTCCAATCGGCCCGTAACCGTGGACACTTCCGCTTATTCGACAGTTCTACACTGGCAGAGGTCGTACACTTGTGCCACAATATTTGCACTAATCCGTCAGGTAACTGGCCCCGATTTATCATACTCCGTATGCGGACTACCAACCATAACCTTTCACTTATACACTCTAGTACAGGCACCTCTCCCCATGAGCTTGGCCTCCCGGTGAAAACCAACCTGTTAACCCGGGAACTGCACAGGGCTTGGGCCGGACAATTCACCTCGTTGGCATCATGCCGCAATATCCATATTGCTTCGGCAGCCTCGGCATAACCTCCATGACGCTTGTTAGAGGGAACCCATACTAAAGCACATAAATTTATAGTTAAGCCCTATTGTGGGTGTACTTTAAAATTGGAATGGTATCGTGATACGAACCCAACCATCAGCTTTATATCAAAAATTACCATCTTCTCTGGTCATATTCACCTTCAAAGTCAGCTTAACAGAATGAACCATCATTCCAAGGTTTCAACTTCATTTCAAAGTCACATGTTCCCATCTAGAGTAGTCAAGTTTTAATTGATTAGCGCTAGCAACTATTTCATGAGGGGTGCTAAGTATCTTGGAGCTTGCTAGGCTAAATGTAATTCTCTTGTACTACTCTATAATTCAACCAAGTGAATCATAACCAAAGGTTATCTTTGATAAATAAAATCAAGTAAAGCTTGTAAAGTAAAAACTTTGGGATAGGTTCATAAAGTAAAATGTAATGATGCCTTGCTCTGGTAGAGCTTTGCACCATGATGGGTTAGCTTGCATTATCAGCTGCATATATTTATCTTGCCTTGATTGATGAAGATCAAAGTATTCTTCTTCTTCCTTGGTAGACAAACTTCTCCTCTTGATAGTCTCCGTACTAGCGTCTATAAACTAATACGAGGATACAATCACCAAACAATACTTAAGTACTCTTAATTAGCCTTAGTGGTTCACACAACATGATCTATCATCACTACTTAACATTTATTACAAGATTAGGCTAGGTTTCCTTATTTAATAATAGGAAAAGAATTTCCTCTCATTGAATCTCTTTAAATTTTCTCTTATGAATACTATATGACCTAGGTGGACCGAACACCTCTTCATGTTTATCATTTGAGAAAATGATTTAAATGAGGTTCCATACCTCATGTGATTTGATACTAACATGGTAGTGTTTTATTGCCACCAAATAATTTAGGGTGAGGTTACTTGGATTATGATTACTACCTCATATTGTATTACTTGAGAATAAGATTTAAATGAGAGGAGTATCTCTCATATGATTTAACACATAGTGGTGATTTATTTAAGGGACTATTATTGAGGTGATTTAATATTCTCAAATAGACAGGGATGATCCTATGTTGACCAAGGTCAACACTTCACACTTAGTATTTTGAGAAAGTGAGTCAAATGAGATTCATCATCTCCTGTGCTTTAATTAATTTAAATATTATTTAGATTTGAGATTTATAAGGGAGCAAGTATGAGCTTAGGGAATTAAAGGTCAACACATTACTTCCTATTATTTGAGAAAGATAATTTATATGAGGTGAGCACCTCATACTATTTTAGTAACACCTTGTAATGGTTTACTATTATTAATTCATTAGAAGTGAATTTTAATTGACCCTGGGATCTACTTCATATTAATTTGGTTGAGGTAAGATTTAAATGAGACCAAAGTCTATCCTATGATTTAATCAATAGGCTTGAAATATTTAAATACTATTTGTGAGAAAGATTAAGTGTTTTTCAAATATAAACCTAGGGTTCATTAATTATGTGTTATTAATTCTTATTGAACTAGTTGGACTAATGGTTTATGTGAGAGGCTACACCTCATATAAGTTAAACTATCATCTAAATGATTAACCTCTCTAATTAACCAATCATGAGACTTATTTGATCTAGGTCAGTACCTCTATTTGAATTACTTAAGATCACAATTTAAATGATAGATAAGCCCTCATACTATTTAAATAGTTCTAGGTGTATGTATTAAATGATCTAGAAATGTCTCCATAGCCATTATTTAACTCTAGTTCATGATCATGCAAAACAACTATGCTATATTTTTGCATAAACAATTAGATTATGTCAAATGTGATTTATTAGAGTTGGAATCAACTTAAAATCATTTCTAGATAATTTCTAATATTTATTTGAAGTCAGATAAGTCCCTGTCTTGTTATTTTTATCATTTAAATTTACTTTCGAATTTGGACATGAGGTCAGAGTGCCATTATTTAGAAAATTTCATGAGCTTTCTAAATATATAAAATTGGTAAAATTGTTTATAGAATTTAAACTATTTAAATTTGAAGTTGGCACCAAAGATAGATTTGAACTAAATCGCATTAAATCGATTTGAAATCCGGGCCCCAAGCGGGAAAACAACACTACTTAACTAATTTAAATGAAATCGGGCTGCCCAACTAACGCTCACCACGAGCGGGTCACTGACAGTCAGTCCCACTTCGCTGCTGGTCGTTAAAACAAACGGCACGAGCGATAGGATCCGTTAGGATCGTAACCCGACCAACGGCCGAGAGGCTTCGGCTGCCTGGCGAGATGCCGTGCTGCACGGCGGCGTACCTAGGGGGCCTGAGGGAGCTGGCCGCCGGCGGTCGATGGCGAGGGTCGAGGCGACGTTGGCGCAGGGGTGGCAGAGGCTCCCCGGCAATGCGGGCGGAGCTTGGGGGAGGCGGGATCGATGGCGAGATCCTGCGGGCTCCTGGCGCGGCTCCGCGAGCTTCGAATTGGGGCGACTCCGCGGCGAGTTCTAGTGAAATTGATTGGTGGGGAATGATCAGTGAGAAGAGAGGAGCGGATGGGATGCAGGGAGAAGGCGCCGATCGTCGCTATTTATAGCACGCATGGTGGCCGTGGTGTGCCGGGGAAGGGTCGGCTCATGGCGCGCGCCACGGCGCGCGGCTGAGGCAGGGTTAGATGCGCGTCGGGTAAAGCGATCGGGCCAGGCGAGGCTAGCGGGCTTGATGGCGCGGCCAATGAGATGGGTCGTGGGGGCGTCCGGGTGCATACAGGTACGCGCGCTAGCACGGCGTTGTGCCTGCGCGATCATGGCGACGCTAGATGGTTCCCGCGAGCCTAGTTGGTTGTCTAGCATGGTTCGGGTGCGGTGGTAGGCGCGGGTGCACGAGCAAGAGGGAGGGATGGACGAGCGCGTCCAGGCGAGCGCGTGCACTGGGATGTACTGGCGGCGTCCATGGCGTGGTCACCGCGCTCACCGCGTTGCTCGCACGGTTCGGGCGCGTTCGGGCGCGCTCCGTTTGGGCGCACCGTGTCTGCTTCTTGATCCACAAGGAGGGTACAAGTGGGCTCTGGTGATGAGTAGAAGCTTCAGACAAGGTTGTACCGAGAGAGAGAGACTAGAGAGAGAGTGACCAATGGTGGCCGTGGCATAGGTACGGCATGGATGGATTTGTGATCATGGCCTCACTTTTACCAGAGCAAATGAGTTGGGTTCGATGCAGAGGAAGTACCAAGGTGTGATGATCATCAAAATAAAGTGGTGGAGTCTAAAACCCAGTGTGTAAAGGAGTGTATGCTCAAATCCAAATGTTGCCTGCAAGGTGTTCGATGATATCACTACAAGAAAGCTGCTGCGCCGACGAAGTTGAAGTCGCGCGTGGTTGCTGTACCATGGCCGACGATTTTGGTCCCTCCGTGGTGCATGTCAAAACTTTTTTTCTTTCGCGTTTTTGAGGCCACCTAGCCCGACGTAAATGTCCAAATCGTGGCGTATGGTGGCCCGGGACGTGGTGCATCTCAAAATCTCGGGTTCGCCCGTCAACGCAAATCCCCACCGCCGAGGGATGTAGGGCCCAGATGGCAACCTCTCTGGCCATTGTTTTTTTTTTTCATCGCGCCATCTCGTTCAACGAGCAACGATGATGCAGGATCATGGGTCCCGCATGTCATCCTCTATGAACCAAAATTCTTTCTATTCTTGATTTTTTGACTTCGATTGCCACTTCCTTTTCTTTGATCCCTGTCACTTTGGAAACGCTGAGAGACTGCCAAGTAAATGGGACCCGCATGTCATCCTCTATGTGCACCAACTTTTCTTGGAGTTTTTTTTGCACCTCAATTTGGTCACTTGCCTTTTTCTTTCGATCCCCTGCCGCCTCTCAAACGGGGTTACCGCTGCCGCCTTGCGACCCGTATGTCATCCTCTATGTACTATAAAACTTTCTTTCTGGATTATTTTTACACCTCAAATTTGGTCACTTGTCTTTTCTTTCGATCCCCTGGCCGCCTCTCAAACGTGATACCGCTGCTATATGTGACCCGCATGTCATCCTGTACGAAAAGTTTCTTTCATGGATTATTTTTGGCACCTCAAATTTGGTCACTTGCCTTTTTCTTTCGACCTCTTGCCGCATCTCAAACGTGATACCGCTGCTGCTAATCGGGACCCGCATGTCATCCTCTATGTACTATAAAACTTTCTTTCTTGAATTATTTTTTGGCTCCTCATATTTTTCACTTGCCTTTTTCTTTCGATCCCGTGCAGCCTCTCAAACGGTGATACCGCTGCCGCTAAATGGGACCCGCATGTCATCCTCTATGTACTATAAAACTTTCTTTTCTTGGATTTTTTTGCACCTCATATTTCGTCACTTGACTTTTTCTTTCATCACCTCGCTGCCTCAAATGTTGATACCGTCGTCGTTAAATGGGACCCGGTATCCTCTATGTACTATAAAACTTTCTTCCCTGGATTTTTTGGCACCTCATTTGGTCACTTGCCTTTTCTTTGATCCCCGCCGCCTCTCAAACGCTGATGCCTGCTGCTAAATGGGACCCGTATGTCATCCTCTATGTACTATAAAACTTTCTTTTCTTGGATTTTTTTTGGCACCTCATATTTGGTCACTTGACTTTTTCTTTCATCCTCGGCCGCTTCTCCCTCAAATGTGCTGATACCGCTTGCCAAGCAAATGGGACCCGCATGTCATCCTCTATGTAAAATTATAAAACTTTCTTTCTTGAATTATTTTGGCTCCTCATATTTTTTCACTTGCCTTTTCTTTCGATCCCCCGCCGCCTCTCAAACTATGATACCGCTGCTTTAAAATGGGACCCGCATGTCATCCTCTATGTACTATAAAACTTTCTTTTCTTGAATTATTTTGGCCTCGACATTTTTTCACTTGCCTTTTTCTTTCGATCTCATGCCACGTTGAAAACGTTGAGGAACCTCCCAGCTCATGGGACCCGCATGTCATCCCTTATGTACTATAAAAGTTCATTTTCTTTGGTTTTTTCACCATCTGATTTTTTGGCAATTTCTTTTTTCTTTTGATCCCCCGCCTCTCAAACGCTCGGGACACCGTCGCTAAATGGGACCCGCATGTCATCCTCTATGTAATTATAAAACTTTCTTTTCTTGAATTATTTTTGGCTCTCATATTTGGTCACTTGCCTTTTTCTTTCGATCTCATGCCAAGTTTGAAACGTGAGGAACTCCTCGCTCATGGGACCCGCATGTCATCCTCTATGTACTATAAAAGTTTATTTTCTTTATTTTTTCACCCTTCCGATTTTTGGCTATTTCCTCTTTTTCTTTGATCCCCCGTCGCCTTGGAAACGTTGAGATGCCGCCATGGGACCCGTATGTCATCCTCTATGTACAATCAACTTTCTTTTCTTTTGATCTCTGCCACATTTGAAAACGCCAGACTGGGCCGTCAAGCAAAATGGACCCGCATGTCATCCTCTACGTACAATAAAGTTTCTTTTCTCTTTGGATTATCTTTGGCTCCCGATATTTTGTCACTTGCCTTTTTCTTTCGATCTTCTTGCCGCTTTGAAACGTTGAGTAAGCTGGTGGCTCATGGGTCCGCATGTCATCCTCTTTTAACAATAAAAGTTTCCTTTCTTGAGTTATTTTTTACTCTAATTTCTGCTATTTGCCTTTTTCTTTGATCTCCGCCCTCCTAAACGATGATATTCGGCTGACGTGTCGGTCCCACATGTCATCCTCTATGAACAATAAAAGTTTCCTTGATGATTTATTTTGAACCCTCATTAATTTCTCGATATTTCCCCCGTCGCCTTTTGGAACGTTGAGGATGCTGCTCGCTCATGGGTCCCGCATGTCATCCTCTCTAACGGTAAATGTTTATTTTCTGGATTTTGTGACCAAACGATTTTTGGTTATTTTTTCTTTCGATCACCCGCAGCCTTTAAAACGTTGAGGACGCTACCTGCTCACGGGTCCCACATGTCAACCTCTATGAACACTAAACGCTGAGGATGCTAACTTTTCTTGATGTCATCCTCTCAGAACGATAAATGTTTCTTTTCTAATATGTGCGATTGTATTTGGTTTATTTTTTCTTTCCATCCCCCGCCGCCTTTAAAACGTTGAGTAACGCTGCTGGCTCATGGGGTCCCCGATGTCAGCCTCCCGTATAAGAAACATATGATATCTTGATTACTTTGCAGACAATAATGTATTGCGCTCCGAGCTATTTCAAACGGATAATTAAATCTTTATTTTTACATAAACAAACTTATATGTTGAATCTCCTTGTTTTTTTGTCTTCAAGTGTGGCTAGGACTTTCCGTTTTTTTAGAAAATTCAATCCTCTCTGCTTTGAGTGGGCTGAAATTGTACGAGTCAAAAGGCCAGATGTTCAGATGCAGATGCACCAATTGAAATCTTCTTCTTGGATTTTTTTTCACCCCCCGATTTCTCGCTACTTCATTTTTCTTTTGGTCCCGTGTCGCCTTGGAAACGTTGAGAGACCGTCTGCAAAAATGGGACCCGCATGTCATCCTCTACGTACAATAAAATTTCTTTTCTTGGATTATTTTTGGCCCCTGATATTTGGTCACTTGCCTTTTTCTTTCGATCCCGTGCAGCCTCTCAAACGGTGATACCACTACTGCAAAATGGGACCCGCATGTCATCCTCTACGTACAATAAACTTTCTTTTCTTGGATTATTTTGCCCCCGATATTTGGTCACTTGCCTTTTTTCTTTCGATCTCATGCCACGTTGAAACTTTGAGGAACCCGCTGGCTCGTGGACCCGCAAGTCATCCTCTATGTGCTATAAAAGTTTATTTTCTATGGTTTTTTTCACTGATTTTTGTCTATTTCCTCTTTTCTTTTGATGCTCGCCGCCTTGGAAACGTTGAGTGCGCTCACACATGGGACCCGCATGTCATCCTCTATGTACAATCAAGTTTCTTTTCTTGAATTATTTTTTGGCTCCTGATATTCTCGGCCACTTGCCTTTTTCTTCGATCTCATGCCACGTTTGAAACGTTGAGGAACCCGCTGGCCCGTGGACCCGCATGTCATCCTCTATGTGCTATAAAAGTTTGTTTTCTTGGATTTTTCACCCTTTGATTTTTGGCTCCTGATATCATTTCACACTTGCCTTTTACTTTTGATCCCTGCCCCCTTTGGAATGCTGAGTAAGTCACTGCACATGGGACCCGCATGACAACCTCTATGTCCATCAACTTTCTTTTCTTGGATTTTTTTGACCCCTACTTCTAGCTACTTTCTTTTCTTTGATCTCAAGCCGCATTTCAAACATTGAGACCGTTGCTCAAAACGTGGACCCGCATGTCATCCTCACTGTACTATAAAACGATTATTTTTCACCCTCATATTTGGTCACTTGCGTTTTTTCTTTCGATCTCATGCCACCTTGAAACGTTGAGACCGCCTACTGGCTCATGGGTCCCCATGTCATCCCCTACGAACAATAAAGTTTCCTTTCTTGGAGTTATTTTTGCCCTCTATTCTCGCTACTCTTTTTCTTTTGATCCGCCGCCTTTGAAACGTTGAAAATTTTCTTTCTTTTGATTATTTTGGCCCCCGATATTTGGTCACTTGCCTTTTTCTTTCGATCTCATGCCATGTTTGAAACGTTGAGGAACCCGTTGCCCATGGGACCCGCATGTCATCCTCTATGTGCTATAAAACTTTCTCTAGTTGGATTTTTTTTCACCCTCTCGATTTTTGGCTTGCCTTTTCTTTTGATCCCCTCGCCCCTTTGGAAACGTTGAGTAAGTCGTCGGCTCAAGGGACCCGCATGTCATCCACTATGTACTATAAAACTTTTTCTTGGATTTTTTTTTGGCACCCTCATTTGGTCACTTGCCTTTCTTTCGATCGTCTGCCGCCTCTCAAACGTTGATACAGCTGCTGCCATATGGGACCCGCATGTCATCCTCTATGTACATTCAAGTTTCTTTCTTGGACTATTTTTGGCTCTTGATATTTGGTCACTTGCCTTTTTCTTCGATCTCATGCCACGTTTGGAACGTTGAGGAACCTGCTGTTAAATGGGACCCTGTGGTCATCCTCTATGTCCATCAACTTTCTTTCTTGATTATTTTGAGCCCCTAATTTCTAGCTACTTTCTTTTTCTTTGATCTCAAGACGCATTTGAAACATTGAGATCGCTGCTTAAAAATGGGACCCGCATGTCATCCTCTATGTACAATAAATCTTGATTATTTTTGCGCCCGATATTTGGTCACTTGCCTTTTTCTTTTGATCACTTGCTGGCCTTTGAAACGCTGAGGATTCTGCTGGCTCATGGGTCCCGCATGTCATCCTCTACTTAACAATAAAAGCTTCCTTTCTTGGAGTTATTTTTTACCCCTAATTTCTCGGATATTTGCCTTTTTCTTTTGATCCTCGACCGCCTTTGAAACGATTTAGACGTCATATGTGCTCGGTCCCACATGTCATCCCCTATGAACAATAAAAGTTTCCTTTGGTGGATTTATTTTTGACCCCTAATTAATTTCTGGTTATTTCTTTTATTTTTCTTTTGATCCCCTGCCGCCTTGGAATTGTCGATGCTGCGAAATGGGACCCGCATGTCATCCCCTATGTACTATAAAACTTTCTTTTCTTGGATTTTTTTGGCACCTCATATTTGGTCACTTGCCTTTTTCTTCGATCCCCTGCCGCCTCTAACGTCGATAAATGGGCCGCTAAATGGGACCCGCATGTCATCCTCTATGTACAATAAAGTTTTTCTTTTCTGTTTCCGATATTTGGTCACTTGCCTTTTCTTTTCGATCTCATGCCGACTTTGGAACGTTGAGCTGGCTCATGGGTGCCGCATGTCATCCTCTATGAACAATAAAAGTTGGGGATGTTTATTTGTCAGCTGACTGATTTTCAATTCAGCGTAAGTCAGTTTTTCTTCAAATTATAAGACGGCACATGGCATATGCAAAAATCAGTCAAGCCCATAAAAAAAGAATTTTACCAAGCCTTGTATGTGGGCTAAATCCCTATAATTAGCAATAGACAAACAAGTTGCAAACAGAAAAAAAAATCCATAATACATGATTTAAAGACCTTAAAACGTTGTTTGGCGAAAATTACAGCTGTAATGAACTGTAACTTGTGAGGAAGAGAAATTGTAAATAAAAAATGCAAACTCGTTTCATGATTTGAAAACTGAAATTACAATTATGTTTGCCCAATTTTACATGTTCCAATTCATGTAAATACCAGTGTAATGGACAGCAATTTGTCATGTAAAGAATTGATAAGAAAATGCGAGTACAATCCTAACCTTTTTTTACAACTATATCCATCAGCTAACTTAATCATGCACTCCTGCTCGATGTTTACACGGCATACGTGGTTCAGAGAAACACGTAAGTCCACAAATGGCGATGCCCACTGTTGGATGTGAATTGATCGATGGCCAAAAAGAATAAGTCGACTGTTTCTTAGCAAATCCAAAGTTTCCTTTGTTGGATTTATTTTTTACCTCCGATTTTCGGCTATTTCCTTTTTCTTTTGATCCCCTGCCGCCTTAGAATAGTTGAGGATGCCGCTGCCTCATGGGTCCCGCATGTCATCCCCTCGTAAAGGTAATTGTTTCTTTTCTCTTGGTTTTGTTTACTAACCGATTTTTGGCTTATTTTTTCTTTCGATCTCTCGCCGCCTTGAAAACGTTGACGACGCTGCGGGCTCATGGGTCCCCAATGTCGGCCTCCCCGTCTGCAAATCCTCTTTATGTAAAGGTTGAGGATGTCACGCCCAAGGGTCCCGCATGTCATCCTTTTAGAACGATAAATGTTTATTTTCTGGATTTTTACCAACTGATTTTTGGTTTATTTTTTCTTTCGATCCCCTCGCGCCTTTAAAACGTTGACGACGCCGCTGGCTCATGGGTTGTCAGCCTCCCGTACAAGAAACATGTGATATCTTGATTATTTTGGAGACAATAAATAAAGGTATTTCGTCTGAGCTATTTCAAAGGGATAAATTAAATCTTTGCTTTTACATAAACAAACTTATATGTTGAATCTCCTGTTTTTGTTTTGCCAAGCATAGGACTTTCCCCTGCTTTGGAGTGGGCTTAAATTGTACGAGTCAAAAGGGCTAGCAAGCACGATAGTTCGAAGGCCCAGATGTCCAGATGCAGCCTAATTGAAATCTTTCTTTTTTGGATTTTTTCACCCCCTCATTTCTCGCTACTTCCTTTTTCTTTGATTCCGTGTCACTGGAAACTATGAGACCGTCATTGCAAATGGGACCCACATGTCATCCTCTATGTACAATAAAAGTTTCTTTTCGTGGATTATTTTTGGCTCCCCGATATTTGGTCACTTGCCTTTTTTCTTTCGATCCCGTGCAAATGGGACCCGCATGTCGTCCTCTATTTACAAAAGAAGCTCTCTTCTTGGAGTTATTTTTTACCCTAATTTGTGGCTACTTTTTTTTTTTTTTTGATTCCCCGCTCGCCTTGAAACGTTGAGGACTCGTCGGGCTCATGTGGCCCTACATGTCACCTCCGTGAACAATAAACCTTTCCTCCGTGAACACTAGCGACTTAACTGAATGAACATGCGTTGCTAAAGTTTTTTAGTAAATTTTGTCAACCAATTACTATTCCGTAAATATCACTAGTAGTACATACATCGCTAAAGCATTAGAATATTAGACCATGTTCACAAGAATAACATCAAGTCTGAACTACATTAACAGAGTGATAAAATATATTAGACCATGCACTAGCCACTTGAACCAAAAGTCCGGACTCTGATGGAAAGGGCTAGGAGTTGCTCATTCACAACATGGTATCGGAGCTCTCGGTCTCGAGTTCAAATCCTGGTTTTCACATGGTTTTCGTGCCAAAAAATTGCTGTTGCCCCTCTTTAGCCACCGATGCCCTATTTCGGTGTGCTCTTCTTCTTTCACGTACACTTTCTTCTCCGTCACACGCGAGGGGGTGTTGTGAAGGTATAAGTAGATTGCTCGCCCTTTCCACTGGCTTTCAACTTTTGTCTAAGGCTAGTGCATGAATCTTAATATGGTAGACCAGGACAAAATATAGGGAGTTAAACTAACACTATGCATAAATTGGCCCTTCTCTTGCATCTATCCCTCTAGCAAAGGGATCAGCCACCTGACAAGTCATGTACCAACTAGCTAAGAACACCGTCCGAGCTGAACTTATCTAAGGATGGTAAATATCCAAACCGAAATCAACATCTCTATAAGCTGTGTTCTTCAGGTCTAGGCGCTTGAACTTGGTATCCCACCAGATCTCCTTGTGATGATATCTTACACCAAATTCATTACTTTGAGCATTCTATTGTTCTGTATAAAGAACCTGGAGACAATAACATCATTTCTTCTTCCTCGGTCGAAATTTTTTTGAGGTGGAGATCAAGGCATCCAATGGGACAGGCTGGCTCATTATGAAGCACAGAACCTTATTGCCTATTTCCTATAAAACTCGCAAAGAAGTCAAATTAAGAAGTCGTATAATAACAAAGTACTTCATAGCTATCAACTAATGAATATCTCATGTGAGTTGAATCATGTGTTAATTGAGGACCGTGGAACAACATAATCCCCTGACACGTTCCACTTTGATAGATGCACTTTTTTACATCTGTTATTGTCATTGTAAAGTTGGGGAAAGGTTACCAACATGGGAAACTCCAATCCACAACTAGTTGCGGGTGCACCCCATATTTTCATATCACACTTACAAGTTTTTAAAAATAAAAAAACATAGATCTAGATTGTGTTGTAACTTTTGTATTCGTGAAGTTTCATCCAAAAATATAACTCCATGTGACCTACACAAAAGGACCAAAATGTGTAAATAGTAAGTCACACTATTTACATATGTCTTCTCTTTTTTACACATATCACATATTATCATGTGTTTATATGAAACTTCACAGATGCACAAGATACAACACATTGTATGACAAGAAGTTTAGTTTTTGAACCAACATAATATAACTCCATTGTGGATGTTCTTCTAGTACAATTGTTCAACTGATCTAGGCTAATAAGTAATAACAAGTTAACTCCATGTAACTCTACAGTTTTTGCCCATAGTGGTAAACAGTTAACAACAACGAATTTACCTGGATATATAGCTTCTCCGTGCAGGGAAAGCATCTAAGAAATGCAAGTAGCTGATCCAGACGAGGGCCGTCAGATTTTAGAACCAAGTTCTTCACTGTGCACAGAGAATTTTCCAAGCTTATGGGCATCATCCTCTACAAGACAATGGTACATATGTCAAAAAAATAACAAAAATGTGAGTTAATTCAACAAGAAGAAGGCTGTTCTACCAAAAAGTTTATGCGCTCCAATAACAAGCTGGCAGCCAGGGTACGACGCAAAGCCCAACACCATCAACTTTGGTGCGTTGGCGAACTGGATTAGTAGTGGAACATCATCAACGATATGACCAATCTCTCGAGGCAAGATGCATCCATAATTTGCACCGTGTCTAATTGAATAAGTTCGGGGGTGTTGCGTTTCCAATAGCTAGCCACACTAATTGTACGAAGATTTGGCATTTGAATGTTGAGTTGGTGAACCCATGGACCTCCTCAAGGTGAAGTGCCTCGAGCACAATACAGCGGGTGAACAGGCGGTCGATGTCTCGTCGCCTTACATATGTAGACGTCATAGAGCAAGAGCCTTTTGAGTTGGGGAAGCATGGAGTTGGCATGAATCTCGGGCAAATAGAGCAAGTAGAAATGTCGACAATGCGCACGTGCTACGTTAGCTGAACGCGTGGACAAGGAGCGCATCAAGGCTCCATGATCGAATCTGGAGGTTCTTTGACGCAAGATAGGGTGCTGGACCGGAACCACCTGCGAGCGTGGTGCCGACCTTGCAAGTGGTTCTCAAGGGGTCGATTGACACGCTTTTGGCGGGGCCAGGGTGAGCGGAGAGGATACTGGAGACCGCGGCGACGCGTTTGTGGTTTTGCTTGGCAGTCGCGCCGATTCCGAGGTTAAGTGGGACGGAGGGCCAGAGGTGGCGCCACCGTTTGGAGACTGATGTCTACGTTCATAGTGGGCAGGTGGGAGATGAGGATGTGGAGAATCTGGTCCGGTAGGCGGCTGATGAGGTCGTTGTCGCCGACGAGGAGGTTATGTGGGACGGGAGGAGGCGCCACCGTTTGGAGAGCAATGTTGTCCTTGCAGCGGATATATCATGGGCGGGAGGGAGATGATGATGTGCGGCATCTCGTCTGGGGAGGCGGCTGATGAGGTCGAGGCTCGCCGGTTGTCTCTCTCCTGACCGGCTCGACCCGCCTTCTGGAGTGCTGAGCGGCTCCGCCTCCATCCGACACGGCGGCGACACACGCAACGCCCGCAGTCGTCTGCTGGACAGGGGAATGGGCGCAGCGGCGGTGGTGAGGAGAGAAAGGTACTCGGCGGTGGATTTAGGTGGATGCGGATGCAAGTGCGCTCGTGTCGGAGAGACTATGAAGCGCTATGCATGGAACTATTGCGGCGGGCGGCCAGCCGGGGTGCCCGAGGAGAGAAAGGTAGTATACTATATGGTGCGCTATGCTCTCCCTTCCCCACGTTGCAAACTTTCACATTCTTCACAAGATCGCAAGGTAGTTTTTCT